>VMDO01031991.1:0-19465 GCA_007922755.1 Pedetes capensis
CATGCTATGGAAGCATGTGCTCTAGAGTAATGATTGATTTTCACAACACGACTTGGTAGAATTTATATGTCAAGGGGGATTACCTTCAACATGACTCATGAATCTAGTTTGTTTCCTTAAATAACTATTGTTAAGGTCTTAGAAAGGTAAGTATAATAAAAGAAATTCTGTAATTGATAAATAGAAAGTCAATATTAATGTCTACTTGCAATAATTGTTTTAGTCAAATAACAGAGCTTTTTAACCATGAATACATTAGGAAACCCTAATATTTCGTATCATCTGATTTTTTTAAAATTAAAATCTACATGACAACATCAATATAGTTACTAATATAAATGAGAAAAGTTGGATCGTCCTGGTATTATTGGATCAACATTATTTTAGCTGACATCAATTTGTGTCTACTCTTTTCCCATAAATAATTGTTTTTAAAATTATGGGACATATCAACATATTATACTATCCTGATTATGTCAGACTTTTTCAAGTCTACAAGTTCCTGCTATTGACATAAAAAAAATCCACCCCTAATCACTAGATTTATTTCCAGCCACATATATCAATATTACTTGGGTGCCAATTAAATTTTAAAGCTTATTTTGTCCCAAACTGAATTTCTAATGCAAATTTCTATTTCTCAGTAATTTCAAGTATTTTTTAGGTGTTTAAGCCAAAATATTTGGAGTTGTTCTTGTTTAATGTTACATCTCTGCTCTAGTTTGAGTATATTCTCTCCAAAATTCATGTGTTGCCAGTATGTTAGTAGCAAGATATGGGGTCTTTAAGAAGCCATTAAGCTATGAGGGCTCCTTTGTAAATGAGTTTAAGGTTCATAACACAAGCTTCAATCTTGAATTTCTCATCCTTCAGAAATGTGAAAAATAATTTTCTATACTTTATAAATTGCCCAATGTCAAGTATTTTGTTGTGGAATCACAGATTAAGACAATCTCACATGTTGCATCCAGTCTGCCATCAAACTAACTCCTCTATCTTTAAATATATCCAAAATCTGATTATTTCTCAAATCTTAAGACTTTTACCAAACTCTGGGCCAATCCATCATCTCTTACCTGCATCATTGGAATAGTTTGCAAGTAATGGCTTTGTAAAACCTTGACTTCAGTCTATAATCAACAAGCACCAACAGTGATTGCATAAAAAATAAACTCATTGCATTGCCCCTCCATCCAAATTCTTACATTTGCTCCCTATTTAATCCCAAATGAAAAATCAAAGAACTTAAAATGACCTACTAGTTGTACAGGATTTGGGTCCTATTATTTTCCTGATCTGCTGTTACAAGCAAATACTATTTCTTCACAAATGTGTCTATTGTATTTCTTCCTGAGAGTATTTGCACTGGCAATTTTCACTACTTTTAAATTCTCTTGTTATCAGTATCTAAAATTCTCAGTTCTTCAACTCCTCAAATTTCTCATCTCTTTTAAGTTTTATGCAGGACTCTTATTTTCAGACAATTCTAATGATTGACTAGCTAATATTTATTTTAAAAATCTATTTATGGATTCTTAATTACTAATGGCCAATTTTCCTCATACTTCTAGTTGCACAAATATTTTAGCCTCTACCAAAAAAAAAAAAAATTCCTATGTTATACCCTTGAAGCTCTTTTGTCTTCCACGGCTGATATTTAGTTATTCGAATTACCAATGCCTAAAAAATTTAAAAAGGAAGAATTTTTAAATCATTGCTTAGAAGAATACTACTACTAATAAAGAAAATCCATTTGGATTCTACATAAACAAACAAAGCTGTCATCTCATTTGGTGATACAGTTTATGTCTCAGAACAAACAGTGTTTTCTTATATAATCTATCAATCTACAAAAAACCTACAGTCTTTTCCAACAATCCTGAGGCATTTCTCTATTTAATTTTTCTCCTTGGCACATAATAATTCTAACATAACACGCATATGCTCTTTCTTCTTTGCCTCTTCACTGTTTCATGGTTTAAATAGCAGTGCTATTAATTTGCTTATCATTTTTAGATTCCCCTCAGGGAAACTGCCTAGATTGAGTATACTTCCAGGGCTCTCCTGCCTTTCATTTTGGGAGTCCCACATATTACCCAATTCATTTTTTATAGAGTTTCATTGCTTTACAGAATTTTCAAGCAATGAAAGTTATGTTTGCCCCTATTTATATGCCCATCTCTTTCATTACTTATCTGTCATGAAATCCACTAAATGAGTGGTTTTCTCATGATATTTGTTTGTATTGACAATGAAAATTATTTGCCTTTTTTCTTTAGATTTAATGGAATGAAAGTCCATGAATGATGATAAAATTATATGATCAATCTTTTTTTCTTCTTGATGCTAGCCAATTGACATATGGTGATAAAAAAGGAAAGACAAAATTGTATAGAATAAATATCACCCTAAAAATTATTATTATCACCCCATTGAGGAATGATGCCAGCATCTTGCTCATGCTAAATGTGCTAAATTCTCACACTATCTATGCTACATCTCTCAACTCCTTTCCCCAGGATCCATCCTTCTTCCCTTCCTCCTCCTCTCCTCTCTCTCTCTCTCTCTCTCTCTCTCTCTCTTTTTTCCCAGTACATAGGGAATGAACCCAGGGCCTCCCACTTAATTTTGTTTGTGCTCTACACCTGGGCTATATAACCTTAGCCCATTTCTAATATTTTATTTTGACTTAAAGTCTTGTTAAGTTGTGCAGGCTGCCTCTGGCTTCGAACTCACCGTTATCCTTCTGCTGCCTCACCAGGTACCGGGATACCAAGCTTGTGCTACTATGCCTGGCTGCCTCAGCTTTATGAGGACAGAGGATTTTGTTTGTTTCATTCAGTGACATATTGCAGCAATTTGACTTGTATCTGGTAAAAGAGAGGCAATAGATGTTTCTTGTTGAAAGAAAGAATATTTTTTCCTCAACTAATAATTAGTGAAGGCAACACTGTGAGTATTTAGAATGAACTCTCTGGAGATCAATTGCTGATCTGTAAGAATGAAAATTATTTACTAGGTACATGGGTCATTCCACATATTAACTTTCACATGTTTGAGAATAATAATACACATCATCTGATAAGAGTTTTTTGAGAATTAAATGAGAAAATGCAAGCAAATTTCAATGAATATAGCTGAGGACTCTTTAAACATCAAATACTGTCAATTTTTAAATAATATTTTGGAACACTTCTCTTTCACATCATGTATATTTTATAATATAACTCAAATTAACACAGAATAGGCTTAGTTTAATTATTTTGTTTATATTTAATTCATAAGCTTATAATTAAGAGATAGTCAACCTGGGACACTGATAAATTGATTTAATTTCTGATACTTTTAATGTTCTTATTTAATTCATTCTTTTTACCCATCTATTAGAATGTATGTTGTGAAATAATTAACATCAAAACATTTTTTCCTACACTATATGGTTGTATGACAAGATGATCCAAAAATTGTGGAAACTATTGTCAGCTAAATCTTAGCTTCCTGACAATGTTTTTACTTATTTCTTTGTTTGTTTTATTAGTTTGTTTTTAGGGAATACTTCTTAAGTAATAGTCATTCTTGATAACTGATTTTTTTTTCAGTACTAGGGGGCTAAACCCAGCATCTTGCCCATGGTAGGCAACTGCTGTAACACTGAGCTACATCCATGGCGCCTTTTTTACTATTTGATTTGAGACAGGGTCTTGCTAAGTGGCACAGGCTGCCTCTGGTCTTGAATTCACATCCTCCTGCCTCGGCCTCCAGAGACACTTGGATTGCAGGTCTGCACCATGGTGCTTGCTTAAAAATTGATTCTGACATAATACAATACAGTGTAGGTATAGAAACAAAAAGTAGGAGTATGACAGAGCCTAGGATATATGACGAGAAAGGGGTCACCGGAGATAAACTGGCAGCAAGTGTATATCATATTTTTGTGTTTAACAATTTGAGGAGCCGATTTAGACATACTGATTTCAATATATAAGTTGAAACGCATTGTCAAATTGTTCTAGAGATGTAAAAGCTGTTCTTGGAATGTGCTCACTAGTACAGAAGGTTTTCGTAAAACTTTGAATCCTTCTGGGAAACACATGTCTGAAATAAATGAAGCATAATATAAACAATTTTCCTACAAAGCTTCAAGTTTTAATTATATCATCTTTTCCAGAATGTTAGGGTTTATTACCCCAGTGTTCACCATAAAACAGAAGTAATAACACAAAAACTAAGCATTTCCAGGGGTCTAAATTCAATAGAGTCACAGTATTTATAGTTATTTCTTTGCTTCATGACAGTTAAACAAATATTTACTATCAGCAAGCACCATACTTTGCCCATTCCTTATCTTCCATAGATTAAACAAACAAATAAAACAAACAAAGTAAAAAACTTGAAATAGCTTTTGGGGTTCAAAATCAAACACGATACAACCACTATCCTCATATTTCTTTTATATGAATTTTTCTTCTTTCTCTATTTGTAGTAGAACCAATGCCTAGGCACTCAGACTTTAATCTTCTCACTTTTTGCATTTATACAAAGTATAAAACATGTCAAGGGGTAGAACCCAAACATAAAAGACTGCATATTAGAGATAGTTTAATACACTATATATAATACATATGCATATATATATATATATATATATATATATATATATATATATATGCCTGCAGCTGTAGCCCTGTGGCATCCGATGCTGTCAGATCTTGAAACTAAGCAGAGTCAATCCTGGTTAGTACTTGGATGAGAGACCACCAGGGAACACCAGGTGCTGTAGGCTTGGGAGACGGACCTGGCAACCCACTTCCAAAACATCAATCTGCCATTGAAAACCCTATGAACAGCAGAGAAGCACTAACAATAGTGTTTCACCTGTTGTAGGCAGGGTTGCTATGAGTTGGATGCCAACTCAATGGCACCTAACAACAACATATATGTGTATATATATATATATATATATATATATATATATATACATAATTTAATATTTTAATCCTTAGAAGTAAGCATTTTCTTATTAAAACTATTCTACCATCACCATTTGCTCTTAAGAATTGCATCCATTTTAAATTATAGCAGTACTATGTAACATAATAAAAGTGAATATACCTTTTTCTAGCCTATACTCTTCCACATTGAGGAGACATACAAATTCCTTACTTATATAATATCCATATTATGGTATACATCTGAACTGTATTATGTACAATTCATCATGTTAAATTGTTAAATTTAAGAACTGATTTACTATACATAAATAATGTCAGAGCCTACAAACTGGTATAATGTGAAGTCCAACTGATACCTTGCCTCTAAACTATCTATCACACACAGGCACACACACATGTGAGTACATGGTGAACCTTAAACACAAGACGTTTTTCAGATTCCAGTGCTCCCTCCACCTAGACTTCCCTGCATACTGCTCTCTCCATCTGTTGACATCTACTCAAGTCATAGTGATTCTGCAAGACCCATCTTGGTTGTCCCTTTTGCATTCCTGCTGTATGCTTCTGAATGGTTTGGCTAATCTCTACCTTCCTCTTCTGTGTCATATTGTCACCACATCAGTGATGTGTCACCACATCAGTTTCATAAGAAGCTTTAACAAATTATCACAAACTGGGTGGCTTATAATTTTAAATGTATTCTCTCACAGTTCTGGAGGCTCAGCTTCCTTCCATAAGCACTAGGAGAGAATTGTTTCAAATCTTGTCTACATTCTCATGGTTCCAGATGTCCCAAACTTTTGTCTTCATCTTCACATGACCTTTTCTTCCTCTACTTATCTGTTTCTTCTCCAAGTTTTCCATATAATGATACTCATCATTAGATTTAGAGCCCATGCCAATAATCAATGACAACCTCCTCTCATTGTCTTCAACTTGATTACATCTGCAAAGATCATATCTTTTTCCAAATTACAGTTAAATTAAAAGTTCATAGGATCATGTGGGCATATATTTTGTAGGCCAAAGTCTTATGTCCTACAACAACTATCCTTATATTTTTTTATCTAAAATTTTTCTTCTTTCTCTATTTCTCATTTTGTAGTAGATCAGTACCCAAGCACTCAGACAATAATCTTTTTGCTATTTTTCATTTATTCTTAAATATCTCATTATCATCTCAATCCATGAAAATATTATAATTTAAGGGAGAAGATAAGGAAATAACGACAAAAGAATATACTAAAGTCTATTACAGGTTGGGCTGGGATTTAGCTCAGTTGGTAGAGCGCCACTCTGCAGTCTCCGAGGTCCCAAGTTTGATTCCCAGCACCGCAAAATGGGAAAAGGATGTGGCAACCCGCTCCCAAGGCAATCCTGAAACAGTCAGCCATTGAAAACCTTATGAGGGTCGCTATGAGTCAGACTCAACTCCACGGCACCCAACAACAACAACAACAATTATAGGTTAGTGTTTGGGAATATAGGATTAAGATTTAATCTGATTTAACAAGCCAATAGTTCTCCAAAGGATTTGACAGATAAAATGAGCACTAAAGGAATAGTGGGGCTGGGATTTAGCTCAGTTGGTAGAGCTCTGCTCTGCAGTCTCTGAGGTCCTGAATTCGACTCCCAGCATCACAAAAATGGGAGAAGGACATGGCATTCCACTCCCGAGGCAATTCCAAAACAATCAGCCATTGAGAACCCTATAAGTGTTGCTATGAGTCTGACACAACTCTATGGCAACTAACAACAACAACCAAGCAATAGTGCTATAGGCTGGGGATAGTGTGGCACACAAGCAGACTCCATGTATGTACACAAACATGCACTGAAACACAATGCCCACAATTTTTTCAATGTTAAGAGAATTAAGTAAATATTTCAGTATATACTAAGATGTGGAAAGTCTAGCCATGAGACAACTTATATAGGGTTTTGTCTTCTTATATACTACTATATTCTGTTTCATATAACTAATGGTTATTTCACATTAATTTGCTTATCACATTTATTCTTGTTTTTTGTCTGACTCTCCTAATTTTACTGGAATATAAAATCATTGAGGAGTGACTCACACAAATTAAACATTAAATGAGTAATTTTTACCATTATGAAGTATAGTATAAATGGAGGAATCAAATTATGAAATAGAAAAAGGCATAAATTAGAAAGAATGATCAAAATAGGCATTTATAAAGATGTGACAGTTTATTACAGGCATAATCAAGAGCTAGGATAAACTTTTCCAGGAATTTGTTATTGAGGAAAATATTAAGATAGGTATAGTATTAACATTTCATGTGTTAGCTCCTTCTAAAATCAAACTGTTCTGAACAGCCTTGTTTATTAGGCACAAGGACTTATCTAGCAAGCTCATGTAAAATAGCAGAGGAATCGTTTAAGAACTCAAAGAAAATTCCTCAAGACTTCAAATCAATGTGTGCCCATGCCTCACAGAGAAAGAGAAAGTAGAAAATTCTAGTTACTGAGATCCATTTCTCCTTTCTCAGAGTATGCATGCTTTCTCTTTTTCTGCTCTCTCAGTGTCCCTATGTCCTCTCTCATTTTTTTTCTTTCTTCATTGACTGTTCATATAGAGGATTATTTTCCATGTAGCCCAACATGGATACTGGCCTTAAGTAAATACATTCCACTGGCCATGACCAAAGTAATATACCTGTACTACAGCAACCATAATACACAAATGCAAGAGAAAACACAGTAAGTGTTCTGTCATCTTTTGGACCAGCTGTCTTATTTAAGGTTGTTTAGTTTTGTTAAAAATAGGCTGTTTCTGACTAAAGAAAGATGTTTATATGGAATACAAAGCTACACTTTCTTCTGTTGGGCATGAAGCTAATTAATTTGAAGTTCTGTGTGACATTTCATTAAGGGCCAAGTAAGTATCAGATCTATAGGTTTCCAGTTCCATATATTCAAAATATGTGTATAGAAATTTTTCTAAGTAGCAGGCAATTATTCTAAGTTTTGGAGATGTATCAATGAACAAAATGGAAACAAATCCCTGTTCCAGTATGAGAAGAAAGATAGCTAATAAAATTAAAACAAAGCCAATTATATGGTATGTGAGAGAAGAGGAAAGAGAAGTGAGGACTGTTAGAGGTGTGGGTTTTGCAATTTTTTTCTTGAATATATTTAATTAAGAAGTGGCAGTTGCTGAAAGACTCAGAATGAAACATGCAGTTATACAAGGGGATTATATTCAGGCAGACAGCAGAGCCAATGCAAAATTCCTGTGGCAGATATGTGCCTGCTGTATTTGAAAGACAGAAGGCTCGACCGTAGTGATCAACAGAGGGCCGTGAAGATGAGGTCAAAGGGTTTGCTGATGTGCACAAGAAAGTGTATCCATGTTTCTGATGATAAAAATGTCATGAAGATTCCTGCAAAGCTTTTAAGCTTCACTTTTGCCCTTGATCTTATTTCTTCCAACTGGCTTCATAGTTTCCCTCAATGTTTACCACGCACTTTGATGCTGAGGTACCTTCTTTTATTCTCTGCCTCTTCTCAGTCTGTGTATGAATTTAAGTGTAGCTATTTACCAAAACAATGGGACAAAATTGACCACTTTGGCTTTCTTCAATAACAGAAGCCATTCTGTAGCCACTCCAAGAATCATTTCATAGTAAAATACATGAAATATGTGAACTTAAGTTTGAGCCAAATTGACATCGATTATTCTTCTTCAGAAAATTTTGTCAGGAATTGCTGAGCACAGTGGCCCGGGCCTTTTAATCACAGCAACTTCGTAGGCAGAAGCAGGAAGATTGCAAATTCAAGGACAGAGGAAGCCTGTGTAACATACAGAGACTCTGTCTCAAAACACAAAAGTAAAAAGTGGGCTGGGGTACAGCTCAGTGGTCAAGTACTTGCAAAAAGCATTTGAGAACCCCTGGGGAAAATTTCCCAATACACCCCCCCCCCAAAAAAGAGAGAAAAGCAAAAAGAAAAGAAAACAAAACAAAATCAAGAATTAATATGTCAGTGTCAATCTATGCTTATCTCACTTTAATTCTAGATATTATAACCAATTTCTTTATTATTCTTTATAATTAATAATATCTAAATATTCATCCCCCCACACGTCTGTCAGTTTGAAGCACTGTGGGGGCTGGCGTGTTGCAGTGAGGCTGAGAGCTCTGCCTCTGTAACCTCGGACATGAGCAAGGTTACCCATGGTGGACAGGTTTTCAGCTGAGCTTCTAGACTAAGACAGACTAGGGAGTAGGACCTGGCGAGCCACTCCCAAAACAACTAGCCATTGAAAACCCTATGGATAGCAAAGAGACACTGTCAGATATAGTGCCAGAAAATGAGGACCCCAGGTTGGAAGGCACTCAAAAGACTACTGGGGAAAAGTTGCCTCTTCAAAGGAGAGTCTACTGTGATGACGGAAATGGAGTAAAGTGCCAGGGTGCTAAACTTGCTGATGTGCCACAACTCAAAATGAGGAGAAAAAACTGTAAATATCCATTAATAATTGGAACAAGAAATGTACATAGTATGAATCTAGGCAAATTAGAAATTGTTAAAAGAGAAATGGAGCACATAAACATTGACATTCTAGGCATCAGTGAGCTAAAAGGACTGGCATAGGCCATTTTGAGTCAGACAATCATATGGTCTACTATGCTGGGAATGATAAACTAAAGAGAAATGGGGTTGCATTCATCATCAAAAAGGACATTTCAAGATCTGTCATGAAATACAATGTTGTCAATGATAGAATAATATCCATATGCCTACAAGGAAGGCCAGTTAATATGACTAGTATTCAAATTTATGCACCCACCACTAAGGCCACAAATGAAGAAAGGGAAGACTTTTATCAGCTTCTGCAATCTGAAATAGATCAAACATGCAATCAAAACATACTGATAATCACTGATGACTGGAATGCAAAGGTTGGAAACAAAGAAGAAGGCTTAGTAGTTGGAAAATATGGTCTTGGTGACAGAAACAAAGCTGGAGATCGCATGATAGAATTTTGTCAGACCAATGACCTTTTCATTGCAAATACATTTTTTCAACATCATAAACGGAGACTATACACATGGACTTCACCAGATGGACATACAGGAATCAAATTGACTACATATGTGGAAAGAGATGATGGAAAAGCTCTGTAAAAAATGTCAAAACAAGACCAGGTGCTGACTGTGGATCAGACCATCAACTTCTCATATGCAAATTCAAACTGAAGCTGAAGAAAATTAGAACAAGTATATGAGAGCCACTGTATGACCTTGAGTATATCCCACCTGAGTTCAGAGACCACCTCAAAAATAGGTTTAATGCATTAGACACAAACAATAGGAGACCAGAAGAGTATTTGCATGACATATAAGATATCATTTAAGAAGGAAGCAAAATGTTCTTAAAAAGACAAGAAAGAAAGAAAAGACCAAACTACATGTCAAAAGAGACACTGGACCTTGCCCTCGAAAGTTGAGCAGCTAAAGCCAAAGGAAGACATGATGAAGTTAAAGAACTAAACAGAAGATTTCAGAAGGCAGCTCAAGAAGACAAAATCAAATATTATAATAACATGTGAAAGGAGCTGGAGGCAGAAAAACGAAACAGAAGAACACGCTCTTAAGCTTGTTCCTCAAGCTTAAGGAAGTGAAGAAAAATTTCAAGCCTCGAGTGGCAGTAGTGAAAGATTCTACAGGGAAAATATTAAATGATGCAGGAAACATCAAAAGAAGATGGAAGAATACACAGAGTCATTATACAAGAAAGAATTGGTAGATGACCAACCATTCCAAGAGGTTGCATATGAAGAGGAACCAATGGTGTTGAAGGATGAAGTGGAAGCTGCCTTGAAAGAACTGGCAAAACACAGGGCTCCAGGAATTGATGGGATACCAATAGAGATGTTTCAACAAACAGATGCAGCACTGGAGATGTTAACACTTTTATGCCAACAGATTTGGAAAACTGCTACTTGGCCAACTGACAGGAAGGGATCCATATTTGTGCCTATTCCCAAAAAAAGGGATCCAACTGAATGTGCAAACTATTGGACAATATCATTAATATCGCACACCAGCAAAATTCTACTAAAGATCATTCAGAAGCGACTGCAGCAGTATATAGATAAGGAATTACCGGAAAATCAAGTGGGATCCAGAAGAGGGCAGGGAACAAGGGACATCATTGCTGATGTCAGGTGGATATTAGCTGAAAGCACAGAATATCAGAAAGATGTCTATGTTTTATCGAATATGCAAAAGCATTTGATTGTGTGGATCATAACAAATTATGGATAACACTTAGGAAAATGGGAATACCAGAACACCTAATTGTGCTCATGAGAAATCTGTACATGAACCAGGAGGCAGTTGTTCGAATAGAACAAGGAAACACTGAGTGGTTTAAAGTTGAGAAAGGTGTGCGTCAGGGCTGTATACTTTAACCCTATCTCTTCAATTTGTATGCTGAGCAAATAATCCGAGAAGCTGGACTTTATGAGGAAAAACGTGGCATCAAGATTGGAGGAAGACTCATTAACAACCTGCGTTAGGCAGATGACACAACTCTGCTTGCTGAAAGTGAAGAGGATTTAAAACATTTACTGATGAAGATGAAAGATAATAGCCTTCAATATTGGTGGTGACTAAACATCAACCAAACAAAATTCCCTACAACTGGGTCAGCACGCAACTTCACAATAAATGGAGAAAAGATTGAGGTCGTCCAACTTTTTGCTTTGCTTGGCTCTATAATCAACACCCGTGGAAGCAGCAGTCTAGAAATCAAAAGACGCATTGCTCTAGGAAAAGCTGTGGCAAAAGATCTCTTTAGAGTATTTAAAAGCAAAGATGTCACATTGAAGACGAAGGTGCATCTGACTCATGCCATGGTATTTTCAGTGGCATCATATGGTTGGGAAAGCTGGACATTGAACAAGGGAGACAGAAAAAGAATTGATGCTTTTGAATTGTGTTGCTGGAGACGTCTATTGAATATACCATGGACTGCCAAAAGAACCAACAAATTTGTCCTAGAAGAAGTGCAACCAGAGTGCTCCTTGGAAGCAAGAATGGCCAATCGTCGTCTTACATATTTCGGACATGTGGTCAGGAGAGATCAATCCCTGGAGAAGGACATCATGTTTTGGAGAGTGGCAGGTCAACGCAAAAGATGAAAACCCTCCACCAGATGGATTGACACAGTGTCTACAACAATGGGCTTAAACATAAATGAGATTGTTTGCCTGGCACAGAATGGGGAAGTGTTTCAATCTGCTGTACATAGGGTCACTGTGAGTCCGACTTGACTGAACGGCACCTAACAACAACAGCCAAATATTCATTGATATATTTTGTTGTGTGTATCATTTTCTAACATTATCCTTATTTATTAATGCCTATGAAACATATCCATGTGGATGTTCTAGAAGTATTAGAGATCCAACACATCTAAATAAAAGTAATTTTTTCTTTGTTTAAGTTCACTTCAAATTATACCGTCTTTATCCATTAATTTCTGAGGTAAGAATTGAACCATTGAGCCATTCCAAATATTCATGTGTAGGAGATCTGAAGACATTCCATATATTGCCTTGCTTTGATCTCTATCTCTTGAAAAACACTGCATCTTCTTAATTTTTTCACATTTTTCATTCTCCCATTCTTTCTGCTTCTAGTACACAAATGCAGGTGCTTACTATTTCCTCCAGGAACTCCAATAGTAAACTTTATATTGATTGATTGATTGATTGACTGATTGATTGAATTTGCAGTTCTGGGTGATTGATTCTAGGGCCTCAAACATACTAGGCCAGTGCTCCACCACTGAGCTACACCACAGCACTCCCTTTCTAATTTTTTTAAATCTAAATACAAAGTCTTACTAAGTTTGCAGGCTGCCTTTCTAGCCTTGAACCTATGATCCTCCTGCCCCAGCCTCATAAGCCACTAACGGTAATTGCTCCTTACTCTAATAGCATATTTTGAAAGTGTGTTCTCTCTGCTCTTTAATGTTTCACCTGTGCAGTACTTTGCAAATATGATTAAAAGAGTAATGTTCCATGTTTAAGACAATGTTCTAAATGTCCTTCTTTTCTATTCAAATATTCTAAGGAATTTCCCATTAAGTCCCGAAGAAGCTAATTGCTTGCAATCTAATCTCAGATGACTGTATAGTTTCAGATCTAGCAGCTCTTCCCCCTGAAAAAAAATATTCTTTTAAAATTTGGCTATCTATATATGTTGGTGGTGGTGGTGGTGGTGTTAGGTGCCGTCGAGTCGGTATCCGACTCATAGCGAACCTCTGTACAACAGGGGAAACACTATTGTCAGTGCTTCTCTGCTGTTCATAGGGTTTTCAATAGCAGATTGATTTTTGGGAGGGGGTTGCCAGGTCCTTTTCCCAAGCCTACAGCTTCTGGTGTTCCCAGGTGGTCTCCCATCCAGGTACTAACCAGGCCTGCCCCTGGTTAGCTTTGGAGATCTGACTGGATCGGATGCCACAGGGCTATGTCTGCAGGCTATCTTATATACACCCTGCATTTCTACCTTAATGAACTTTTTATTTGTTCTTTTGTTCTAATATATTTGTGGATTGTTTTATTTTGGTGGTTCTTGTAGGATTTCTCCATGTCCACTTGACAAAAACATTTGCAATCTTTTCAAGGCTGAGCTGAAGAGCCACATTTAACCTCCATCTGTTTATAATCCTTCTTTCTATCTATATTTTTAGCATTATGTTCTCTACCTTAATTTTTTTCATACTGCTTTGTTCATATCTATTCTACAAAGATGCATTATTTCTTATATTCTAGTTATTTCTGTGAAGAGTTCATGATCTCAATAATTTTTATTTTAAGAATGAAAAGGAACTATATCTTGTCCATTTTAAATTCCTTATCATATTTTCACCGTTTAGTCATTAAAGAAAATGTATTTTATTTCTGAATAATTTATATTTCCATTTACTTGTTAAAATGTCTTACGTTTTCTTTCACTTGATTTCAACATTTCAGAGAAAGGTTATAAAAGAGTTAGGTTTTAAAAGAGTAGGACAAAAGTAAAACACCTATTCAATAAGGAAATAGAACTCAAGTCTTTGAATAGAAGCCAGTATACCACACAGATCATAGTGGCTTTGAGTACATGCTATGATTAATGATGACATAGAAACAATACAATGAAAACTATACTGCTCTGATTAGAAAGAAGATTTGCGTGTCTATGCATTTATCTGATTTTAAGATTCAGATGGCTATCTAAGGAAAGACATAACAAAATATGTCTTGTTGTTGCTGTTGTTTTTAGGTGCTATTGAGTCCAGTCCAGCTCATAATAATGCTATGTACTTCAGAACAAAACACCCCCCAAACACTGCACCATGCCTGGCACTATGTCAGTGCTTCTCTGCTATTCATAGGATTTTCAATGCCAGATTGTTTCAGGTGTGGGCTGCTAGGTCTTTCTCCCATTGTTGTGGTGATAAGGATTGAACCCAGGGCCTTAGAACATGCAGAAAAAGCACTCTATCAACTGATCTAAGGCCCAGCCCCATAACAAAATACAGAATTTATTTTAAAATAGGAAAATTTATCAAATTCATGCCATCCAATAGTAGGTCAAACTTTACTTTTAAAGAAATACAACAAAGAGAAATGGAATAATCTATGAATTATCTTTTTTAATTTTTTGGACCAGTGTAAGACTTAACAGATAGCCTGTAATAGTGATTATTTCCATCTTTGAAAATAATAATATGTCTTTAGTTATAAACTTTTTTTTTAGAAAAAGTCTTAATATATAGCCCAAGATACCTTCAAACTTGAGATCCTCTTGCTTCATCCTCTTCAGTGGTGGCATAAGAGGCAGATGCCATCAAAGCTGGCACAAAAGCATACTCTATATAAATCTGTTCTAATTTCAAGAATCATGTTTTATACTAAATCTAGTCTTCTGTTCAGTTAGATTACACTAACTCTTCTAACATGGGAAAACCCAGAGGAATAAGTTCTCCAAACATCTATCCAACATCTCTTCACATGCATGCTCCATTCACCTTTGTACTTGGGATATAGTTACTCAAAAAGATACATCATCTCCTTCTATGGATTCAGGATTCTTCCCATTTTCTTAGTCACTAAAGCACATGGTGACCAAGTTGATGCAATTTTTTTGCCTCGAGTTTGTGACTGACATAAGATGTTGGTAGATGTTGGCATGTGCTTAGAAAGAAGAATCAATAAGTGATTATTGCTCCTGGAGAGAATGGAACATCTACATGCTGTCATTTTGTGAAGTAAGACAACTAGAATTTATTCTGATGAATGTATTGAAATGTATATCTTACCAACAGTATACATGTGAAGTGTAAATAAGATGGTAAGGGTCAGAAGCAGAGTCCAAAAAATTGAAGAACAGAAAACCTTGAAAATACTTTTTTAATTATAATCATTTCTGGTTCCCATCCTTTATATAGTCATGACTGAAAGTGAGGCGGTAGAGAACACATTTAAAAATAAATAGTGCTGTAGGATTTGAAGCAGCAAATGACTGACTGCTGTTTTGTAACGTGATTCCAAGGATATTTTGACACAATAGGAAAAATAGAAACTACCAAGAAAGACTTTTTTCTTTTTTATGTCTTTTTTTCTATATTTTTTCTTTCTCAGTACTGACTCATAGATGCTAGGCAAGTGCTCTACAATCAAGCTATAACCCTAGTACTTTTTATTTTTTAATTTGAGACAGGTTTTTGCTGAGTTGCACAGGCTACCTCTGATCTGGAACTCTCTATCCTCCTGCCTTAGCCTCCCGAGTTACTTGAATTACAGACATTCACTAGGGTGCCCAAGTGAATGATTTTCTTTTTAATAAACATCTAAAATTTTAAGAACAAAACATAATCTAAGCATTACTAATTGTTTGATTTTCATGGGCTGGGGTTTATCTCAATTGGTGGAGTCCTGCTCCACACTGAGGTCCTGGGTTTGATCCCCAGCACCACAAAAATGGAAGGACATGGCCATTCACTCTAGAAGCAATCCTGAAACAATCATCCATGGAAAACCTTATGAGGGTCGCTATGAGTTGGACTGGACTTGATGACACCTAACAACAACAACATAATGTACCAGAAATTTTATTTTCCATACAAATTTCATTGTCTCACAAGAATTGTGTATGATTAAGAACTCAAATCTTACAGAGTTTAAATAATCCATCCATGCCATGTTTTTGACACAAACAAAATTCTGTTCAAATTTCTAGACTCAAACTTGGCTTCCAAACACATATTTCTGACCAGTAAGGACTGAGAACATTTCAGAAATCCTAGAGCAAAGGGCAGGCTATTTATTGTTCTCCTAATGTTCATCTTCTCTTATATGAGTGTAGGATATTTGTCTGGGTAGCTTTGACATGACTAAGTTCTCTCCCATTTCTAGCTGATAGTTCTCAAGAATAAATGTAGTATATGCTGAGAATGCAGTAACCTGAGAGAAGAAAGGGGCTAGGTGAACGGACTCTCCTGGGCTCTGCTGCAATACCTTCCTAGAACCAAGATGTCTTTCAATACTTCATCCTCATTAAGTTTTGTTTCCTTGAGGTATGAAACCCAGGGCAGGCTCTCTTCTGCAGTCCTCAGCTGTGGCACAGAGTAAATCACAGGTAGATGACACTCCATCTACCCCTTATAGCTTTCCTGAGTCTTCACGATGAATCCAGGGCTTCTGTTTTCCCTTGCTGTTTATTTGTAAGCAATAAATGCACTACATATAACTTGTATTTGTGAGTATTCTGTCTCATTGGATTCAAGAAAGCTGTTAACCAGTGTACAGTGATCTGGGTTCACAAGGAGGAGTTTGTAAGTAAAGAGAAAGGTAAATCTCATGAGAAAGCTTTGATTTGAACTTGTCTTTTGCTTGTTTATATTTCATATGTTAACAATTCAAGGGGTAGTTTGCAGATGTTATAACTTGGTAAACAATGGGACAGATATAAAATTAACTATAAAAGTATAATTCTTCTGCCCTTAGTGGTGGCGCACGCCTGTAATCCAAGCGGCTCAAGAGACAGAGGCAGGAGGATCACAAGTTTGAGGCCAGAGGCAGTCTGAGCAACTTAGCAAGACTTTGTCTCAAAAAGGAAAAAAAAAAAAAAATGGGCTGGGGGTGCAGCTCAGTGGTCCAGCACTTGCAAAGCATGCAAGTGCAAGGCCTTGAGTTCAACTCCCAGTACTGCAAAAAGAAAAAAAAAGATAATTCTCTTATTATAATGATATAATATCATTTGAATAAATTAATTCTTTCTGAAATTGGAAAATTTCACTAAAAATAAAACCACTTATATTGGGCTTTGAATAACTAGGAAGTTCTAAGATAAATTGCTAGACAATTCCACAGGAACCAAGGGTTAAGAAGTGAATGCCTTGGGCCGAGGTTTAGCTCAGTTGGTAGAGCGCTTGCTCTGCACACTCTGAGGCCCTGGGTTCGATCTTCAGTACCACAAAAATAGCAGAAGGATGCAGCATCCACTGCCAAAACAATCAGCCTTTGAAAATCCTCTGAATAGCAGAGAAGCAATGACATAGTGACAGGAATGACACAGTGTTGGGGAGTGTTTTGTTCTGTTGTACATATATAGGAATGCTGAGTTGGACTCTATTTGATTTACCTAACAACATGAATTAATAGAGTGGAAATTAAGAGAATGGCAGGGATAGAAGTGGATTAGGGCAGAAGAAGCCTGAGTAGCGTACAAATAGAAAAAACTTGGTGGTAGTCAGTGAAGTTAGGAATAGGATTGTTACAAGAGGGAAGTTCTGGGGTGACTATTTCTAGTGACAAAGATGAGAGCAATATTGTTGGTATGAATGAGGAGGGAAGGAAATAAAAATTTTGAGTCCATAGGATAAAAGAATCTGTAAAAGATAAATTTCTAAATTGCACATTATTTCCAAAGAGAATACAGAACACAGAAAGAGGCACAAATTTGCTGATAGAAAAAATGATTGATAATATTTTATTTTTTACTAGCTTACATTAACATGTATATCTGCCAGGAAAAACTACTACTTGAAGCCTAGATGGCTTACTGAAAATCAACAATAGAAACAGAATTATGTTAGGCAAAGTTACATTCATTTTTAAGTATCCAACATGTGTATTCCAATTCTAGTATTTTAATTCCAGCATTTTCTGCAAAAAATCATAATATGATGAGGAGCTGTGAATATAATACCTACAATAGCTTTGAGAACTGAAGCTAATTGTGAAATTATTAAAAACAACTGGGGATAGAGTTTTATTCATTGAAAGGATGATCCGCATTGAATTAATTTAAAAAGTTCTTTGTGAAATATTCATTTTATATCCTCCTATAAAAAAATAAAACAAATAAACAGAACAAGACAAAAACCAACTTTGTTTAATTTAAAGTGAGGGGCTAACCTGTAATCCTAGCTACTCATGAGACTAAGGCAGGAGGATTGTGAATTCGAGGCCAGAAGCAGCTTGCACAACTTAGAGAGAATGTGCCTCAAAATAAAAAATAATAAAAGAGGTGAGGGGTGCTGTCCAGAACACTTGCCTAGCATGCACAGGGCCCTGGGTTCAATCCCTAGAAACAAACAAAGAAAGAAAAAGAAAAAGAATGGGGACACTTTCTTTTTCCCTTATTCTTTACCTTTTGAAATAAATGTCTACGTATATATAAACCATATGGTGGAGGCAACTATTCTTCTCATGCATTAGTAAATACAATCCTACAATCTGCATTTCCCTCCCTTTCCCTATCCGAAAATCTTTTTTTTTTTTTTTTTTTCCTGTACTGGAGGTCGAGCCCAGGGTCTTGCACATGCATGTTTTGCAAGTGCTGTACCACTGAGCTGCACCCACAGACCATTTTTTCAGTTTTTGAGACAGGGTCTCACTAAGTTATGCAGGCTGCCTCTGGTCTCCAACTTGTGATCCTTCTGCCTCTGTCTCCCAAGTCACTAGGATTATAGGCATGCGCCACCATACCTAGCCTCCCATCCTAAAATCTAGAATGGAAACTCACATGGGGACCCTGGAGCATTGGCTGGATGACAACAAATGCCCACCTCCAGCAGGCTGGAGTCTACAAGATGCTCTAAGGATTTAGAAATGTCCCAGCCCTGGTTTTATATCATCTGCAACCCCATCTTGGTACCAGAGAAGTACTGCTGGAGACAGAGATCTTCTAGAAGTCCTCTAGAGCTGAGAGGAGCTCCGTGGAGTCTGGCAATGATGTTATGTCTGGCGAGGAATCCAGGTCAGAGGGGTTCCCAGGCGAGATTGCAGCTGCGTCAGCGGGGCCGCATTCCTGGGCACTGCACTCCCGCATGTGGCCTGAGAAGTTGTTCTTCAGCCAGGGAAAGGTCTTCCCTGGGCTTGGCAGAGGAAGGTTGTGTGTGTCTAAGCCCTTGGCGATCCGAGCTGACAGAAGGTCCGCTGTAGATTGCCCATGTGAGGTGATTCGAGTCAGGCTTTGCGT
>VMDO01031992.1:0-19474 GCA_007922755.1 Pedetes capensis
CGCTTGTTTGAAGCAACTTTTTGCCTTACTTCTAAACTTATTACTATTATGTTTATAAACCACATAGAGATAGATTTCAACATGTTTTTATTGCCATATTTGTTTATATCTTTGCTATCATTTATGTTTATATTTGCTTTTTGTTTGTTATTTATGATTTCTCTTTACTGTAATTTATTTCTCCATTTCTATTTTTCTCCTTTCTACCTCTTGCATGGGCTTATTGCATGTTATTTGTTCCCTTTTATTTCTTATATTGCTTGGGTAAAATATTCTGTCCCCATTGTTTTAATAATTAGTATTAATTTTTCAATATTCTTACTTGACATAAATGTCACTACATACTGGCAAACAAGTATTATTTTGTCTCTCTCATTATATTTATGTCATTTTTATTTAGTATTTTAATTATAATGTAATTATAATTATATACAGTTTCTAATGTAAAATTATTTATAGTTATTATGCTTTACTAAAGACAATGTTTTAGTAAATTTGCTCACTGAAATTTTGGCTAACATTTCTTTTTATTTGTCTCCTTACTTCCTTCTGACAAGTTGCTTCTCATTATTTGCCTACATGTTAATTCTTTTTGTTATACCAT
The DNA here is from genome assembly GCA_007922755.1 of Pedetes capensis. Classification (NCBI taxonomy): domain Eukaryota; kingdom Metazoa; phylum Chordata; class Mammalia; order Rodentia; family Pedetidae; genus Pedetes; species Pedetes capensis. The sequence goes on from VMDO01031992.1 coordinate 605, forward strand.
AATTAATATAGCACTTTCCTGTTCATTTTTGGACATGCTCAGAATGGTGGAAAAGTTGGATCACCCAGAAAGCACATTTTAGTTGAGGTCAAACAAGGTGGCATCCTCCCTTCTCAGTTCTGCTACCACACTGTGAACAAATGACCTTTCTGTGGTCTATTTAATGGTATGGTTATGCCCTTATTTATTTGCTTATTTAGTTAGTCATTGTAATTATGTTTTAAAATGTCTTCTTAGGTCAATACTAATATGCTGCTTAGCATTCTTAAGCACAGGAAAGTTGTAACATGCCTTATGCAGAAAATGAATGTGTTAGTTAAGCTTTGGCTCAAACATGCATTAAAATACTGCTAGCTGTGTGTTCAATGTAAATAAACCAACAATACCATATATTAAGATTAAGGAAGAGGAAATTCACTTACCTGCATATGAGGTAACTGAAAATTGCTAAAGTAATACCTATACTGTGTGATATAATTATGGAAAAGCTGGAAAAATAACTGATGTTTGGATTTGTGACATGGTGACTGATTAGAACAAAACAGGACATAGTAGACAGCATTGTCATGAGACTGAAAGTGAGACAAACACATAGTCCTGTTTATTCAGGGTCAATAAATATTCAATCCTTCTCAGCTTGTATTACCAGCATCCATGTTCCTGTTTCAAAGGACAGCAAGTCATAAAAAATGTTAATTTTACCAGAGAGGCAGGATCTACAGATCAAGAGGCTTTGGAAGAAATTTACTAAAGCTGCCAAGTGTTTATATAGGAAAGAATTATGTGCAAGAGCAGATTGTCAGTATTAGTGAAAATAGCTTGCTTTACAGGAATGTTGACAACTTTTATTAGTACAAATGGCATTTTGGTTGATGACAATGCTGTGACCAGAAGTCCTCAGGAACCTAACTCTGCATTTCCCCTCAGAACATCAGTTCCCTCATGAATTCAGTGTTCATAGCAACTATATAGACTGCAACTACCACATAAATGAAAGTGGCTGTAATTTTTCCTGAACTACTCAGTATCACTTCTTTTAGTGGGATTCTATCAGCAGTTTAGTGTTAAATCTTTATCTAAAAAAAGTGAATTTTTTTCTCTCTAATCTGATCAAAAAATTCTAGACTAACATTTAGGTTTTCTCAGGAATTTGGAAATATTTTCTCTGTGTCTTTTTCTCTATTGTTATGGTCAAAAATTACGCTTTATTTTTGGTGATGTGTTATTAAATAATGAAAGATACAAATTGCTCTGTCTAGGATTAGCTTTGAAAGATTAATAGAGGTGAAGCACGTATGATAAAATCTTATTATTATTATTTTTGTGTGTGTGGTACAGGGGGTTGAACCCAGGGCCTCATGCTTACATGCTCTGCAAGTGCTGGACCACTGAGCTGCACCCTCAGCCCACCTTTTTACTTTTTGAGACAGGGCCTCGCTAAATTACACAGACTACCTCTGGTCTCGAACTCGTGATCCTCCTGCCTCCTCCTCCAGGGATGCTGGGGTTACAGGCGTGCACCACCATGCCTGGCTCATAAAACCTTAATTTTTGATATGGGTGTTGGGAACATGAGAATTCTTTTGGCTTCTGTTTCTACTTTTATTATCTTGGAAAATATTTTATGATGTCTTAGTAAAGAGATATAAAAACAATTTCTCAGGTACCAAGCACCATAATCTATTTCCGGACATAGCTATAACTCACATGTTTAACTTTCTGCCCTTATAGTCCTCTTGTGTTTCTGATTTTCTGAGACTTCTTTCTTTCTTGTGAGATCAGCTGCACATTGAAAATATATTTTATTATACATATTTGACATCTCTGTGTATAAACCACCAGAATTTTCACATTATCTTGGTATGCCATCTCACTGGAATGATTCATTTCCAGGAGGGATATTTAAAGAAGGGACAAAAAGAAGAAATTATGAAGGAAAGTAATAAATAATTTCATTACATCAAAATGAAAATATAAAATGACTCCCAATGTCTTAAAAATACAAACAACAAGTGAAGAATTAATAATAGGAAAAGAACTACGCTCTGCATAATGTAAATAATCCCACAAACCAATAAGGCTATCAACAAATGAATAGGAAACCTAAGCAAGGAAAAGGTTAAGAGATTCATAAAAAGGAAATTTTATTAGCCAATTCTTATATAAAAATTTTCTCTGCCTCATTACTAATCAAAGAAATTCAATTAAAAACAAAATTAGAGTATTGTAATATATCATTTGTATCAATCATGCTACAGTCCTAAACCCAGATAAGACATTGTTTTTAATGAATATATCTTAATGTAGGAAATTTGTTAATCAGATATTGGAGGACTTAAAGGCAGAGGGAAAATATTGAATTTTCATGGAGGTAACAATTCATGGAAGTAGTTGCTGCTCCATGCCTAAGGAAATAAATGAAACACTTTGGAGTTTCAGAACAAAAATAATGGAAGCAGGTAGCTTCAAACACCTGAGAATAATCTCTGAGGAGCGTGTCACTTCATGATTGCTGTGAGGCCTCAGAAGGTCAGCAGGGGCTCCCATAGAAACAGAACTTAGATCACTGATGCTCTGTTGTGGATGAGCATCATCCAAAGGTCCACGTGTAAGAGGCTTGGTCCCCAGACCATGATGCAATGGGGAGGTGGTGCAACTCTTAAGAAGTGAAGTACAGTGGTTGTGCTTCTGGATAATGGAGACATGGCCTTGAAGATACGTAGTGACCCCTTGCCTTTCTCTTCTTCTCTTTTGTCCCTGGCCATAAAGTGAATGGTTTTGCTCTGCTCTGTGCTTCCTAACCCTTCCTTTGGTTAAACTGATTTATCTCAGACATTTGTTATGGTAATACAAAGATGACTAACACACCTGGGGAGCAGGCTTGGTATGCTGGACCTCAGGCATACAAGGGGAACTCTGTGGCACTGTGATGAAGCCCTCTTGATGTGTGGATATTACCAAGGGAGTGTGATAAGCCTAGTTTGGGAAGTAGAAAATAAAAACATTAAAGAGTACCCAACCAATGATGCTAGGGTAAAGTGTTTTTGGATGTTGACCGAACAACAAGCACACCAGAAGGGGCAAGAGCATTTTGCTCCTCCAGCCTTTCAGGGCCTACTAGGGCCTCCTATTAGCAGACCCTAACATCACACAAAGCAGATATGTGGAGTGAGTTCCAGCTGCAGTGTCCAAAGATAGCTTCGTAATATAAACACTGGAACTGAATCACCAACATAATAAACGTGAGGTGAGCATTCAATATTAAAACTATGACAACAACAATTGTTAAAAAGGATGAGAATAAAGTGGTACTTTTAAGTCCTGCTAGAGTTACAATATAATTACATTTGAAAACAATTTTGGAATATCCAGCATAAAGCTAGAAATGTACAAACCCTATGATACAACATAATTTAAAGTGAATTCCTTACGTTCAATTGTACATAGGAAGATGCATACAAAGATGTTTATGATTTTTATATATAGTATAAAACAAATGAAGAAAAAGAAAGAAAGAAAGAAAGAAACAAGGAAAGGAACAAAGAAAGAAACAACAACAACAACAACAAAAAAAAAAGAACAGAAAAGGAGTTAGCCTAAATGACCATATAAAAGTGAAAGTACAAGTAAATACATATTTCTTCTAGTATATGGCATCTAAAAGTGATTGGAATAGATAGATAGATAGATAGATAGATAGATAGATAGATAGATAGATAGATCAGTATAAAAATAATTGCTAAATATATTAACATACATATATAGCAAATATGCAGAGGTTGAGTAACCCTCATAATTCATAGAAGCAGGTTTTGAAACTTGAGTTTTTACCAGTATGTTATACTATTTATATTCCCATTCATATATTTTTATTACTACATTTTCTATGAATAAAAATTTGTTGTTAAGTGTTGTTCAGTCAGTGTCCAACTCATAGTGACCCTATGTATAATAGGCGAAACACTATTGTCAGTGCTTCTCTGCTCTTCATAGGGATTTCAATGACTGATGGTTTTTGGGAGTGGGTTGCCAGGTCCTTCTCCCAAGTCTACAGCAACTTGTGTTCCCAGGTGGTCTCCCATCCAAGTACTAACCAGGCCTGATTCTGCTTAGCTTCTGAGATGTGACAGGATTGGATACCACAGTGGTATGCTGCAGGATTAATAAAAAGTACACTCTTCAAAATATTAGTAATAATTAGTAGGACTATTAAAAGATGCCATTGATTCTAAGTAGTGATAAACATGATTATATCTAGAAACACGTTTACTATAATTGTTACAAAGTCAAATACAGAATTATGAATATTATTGTTGCAATAAGACTAGAGAAAATACAAAATCAATAAACCCAAGTATTTTTTTAAAAAAAGAATTGAAATTATTCAATTACTTTATATTCAATTTTCTGTAGAACATCCAGTTAGAAATATCAAACAGGATTCTGGCTTGCAGTCATTCCATTGACACAACTATCTTTAAAATTGCAGACTCAATTACTTTAAAGAGCAGTAAAATGGAAAAATCCAGTAGACCTGTTCACTTTAATTGCCAACTCAATTGGAATACCATAATTGCTTATTCAAAAAATGAAGAGAATGAAGGAAAGTAAGGCTATTGAAATTTTCTATTTCAGTATCAGTGTAAATGAATATTGTAATCAAGCATTAGTCTTTTTACTGAAATATTTCATCTTCTAAACCATAATGACATATGATTTTTTTAGAAAACAAGAAACAATTTAGGACAAAGTGCTGAGGATTCAACTTTTAGTTAACGTGATGTAAAAGGTGAACAAAGGCTTTGAGAATATTCCAAAGTGAATATGTAACAATAATGAACTATTAAAAACAGAAAGTTAAAAGGTAATTGACTTAACCATATTCAATAACTAGTTAAGTCACTCTATCAATAGTTGAGTACTATGCAATCTAGTTTCATCCTAGAAATTAAATTCTGCAGAGCTAATGGGAATTAAGGGTGACCTGCTTTTACATATACACACATGCACACACACATACACAGACACACCCTTTCCTGAAAACTCTGGTGGGCTAGAACTAGGTTTCATGCTGTGACACATGGTTGGTTGGGCCTAAAAATGATGCTTAGTACCTGAAGCAATGGGCTAAAAAAGCTGCATGCACAGATGCTGGAGGGAGAAAACCTATCTTTTCAGCCAGATGGAGGCCAAGACAGCTGTGAACTGCAGAATCTGTGATGTCATTAACATGGTCTGGAACAGCTGGTGATCACCACCTCTACTGGTGGTCACTAGGTGGAAGGAGTGTCAGACAAAGCCTCCCTTAAATATGATAGAGCGGAAGTGATAAGACATTGCACTGAAATTCCAAAACATTCAAATAATGTAATCTAAATGTGTTACAAATATATTCTCCTACTCTGTGGCTCTTTTTATTATACCATGTTTTTTATTTTGCCATAGTCAAAATTTTCAATCATGACTTTTTGTGGTTTCTGAGTTTAATTTCAGAAAGTTTTCATTGCCTTATTCTAATGTGATTATATATTCTTATTAGCATATATTAATTGTACAAAATAATGATGGGTTACATTGCAAATTTTCATTGCTGTTGTTTTTCATTGCTGTCAATTCAGTGTCCGACTCATAGCAATTCTACATACAATAGGCAAAACAGTATTGTTACTGTTTCTCTGCTGTTCACAGAGTTTTCAATGGCAGATTGATTTTCTGGAGTGGGTTGCTGGGTCCTTCTCCCAAGCCTACAGCAGCTGGTGTTCCCAGGCACTCTCCCATTCAAGTCCTAACCAGGTCCAACCCTGCTTAGCTTCCAAGATGTGGTGGGATCCAATGCCACAGTGGTACAGGTGTAGGCGTAACATTTTCATGCATGTTTGTAATTTACTTTGATCATATTCAGCCATGTATTATCTTCTTTTGTCTCCCTTTTCTTAATTGCCTTCCTTTTCCCTTCTAGTCTCCATATACTTTTATGTCTTTTCTTTCTCCTAGATTCCTCATATGAGAGAAAGCATGGGCTACTTGTCTTTTTGAGTCTCTTATTTCCCTTAATATGATGATCTCCAGTTCCATCCATTTACCTATAATTAATACTAGTCAGGGAGAAGGACCTGGCAACTTACTCCCAAAAAAGTCAGCCACTGAAAACTCTATGAATAGCAGAGAAGTACTGACAATAGTGTTTCACCTGTTGTACATAGGGTAGCTATGAGTTGGACACGGACTCGATGGCACCTAACAACAACATTAGTTATAATAACAATCCCATTATTCTTTATGACTGACTAAACACCACTGCATGCATATATACATATATATATACACACACATAAAAATATATATACATATATGTATATATACACACACACATACACACACACATACATACATACATACATACATATATATATATAATATATATATATATATATATATATATATATATATATATATATTTACACCTCTAGCTGTACCACTGTGGCATCTGATCCCGTCACATCTTGGAAGCTAAGCAGGGTCGGACCTGGTTAGTACTTGGATGGAAGATCAACTGGGAACACAGGGTGCTCTAGGCTTGGGAGAAGGACCTGGCAACCCACTCCTCAAAAACAATCAGCCATTGAAAACAACATATACATTTACACGTATATGTATATATACAAAGGTATATATATACATACATACACACACAAAATAATCACACTTTCTTTATCAATTTCTCCTTTGATAGACAACTAGGCCGATTCCATAACTTAGTTATTGTGAGCAGTGACCCAACACACATGGACATGCAAGTGTCTGTATTATATGCTGACTTTTATTCCTTTGTGTATATCCAGGAATGGTATGGTAGGCTAATATGGTATATATATTTTTAGTTTTTGGAAGAACCTCCATACTTATTTCCACAGGCGAATCACTAATTCACATTCCCACCGTGTATAAGAGCTTCACTTTCCTGCATCCTTGTCAACACTTTTTTCTTGATGATAGTCATTCTGAGTGACATAGAATCTAAATGTAGTTTTGATTCACATTTTCCTGATGACTAAACACATTGAATATTTTCATTGTATGACTGACCCTTCATACTTCTTCTTTGAGAAGTATCTATTCACATGATTTTCCCATCTTTGATTGGAATGTTTTAATATTGTGGGTTCTTAATATAGTCTGGATATTCATCCCCCGTAGGACGTATAGCTGACAAAGATTTTCTCCCATTCTATAGGATATCTGGTCACTCTGTCATTTGTTTCTTTTGCTGTGCAGAAACTTTAATTTATTGCAGTCTCATTTGTCAGTTTTTGCTGTTATTTTCTGAGCTACAGGAGTCCTACTCAGAAAGTCATTGTCTATGTGTAGTTCTTGAAGTATTTCCCTTAAGGTTTTGCATGATGGATTCAAAGTTTTAGGTCTTATGTGGATTTCTTTGATCCATTCAGTTTTGATTTTTTGTGTGTGTGTGTACAAAGTAAGGAATAGGGATGTGGTTTCAGTCTTCTACTTGTACATACCCAGTTTTGCCAGCACCAGTTTTGAAGAGACATCTTTTCTCCAACATGGTTTTAGAACCTTTGTTGAGAATCAGGTGACTATAAATGGGGGGGTATTTTTGGGTCCCCTACTATATTCTATTTCCTGCAGCCGTAGCCCTGTGACATCCAATCCTGTCAGATCTCAGAAGCTAAGCAGAGTCAGGCCTGGTTAGTACTTGGATGGGAGACTGCCTGGGAACACCAGGTACTGTAGGGTTTGGAAGTGGACCCAGCAATCCACTCCCAAAAATCAATCCTCCATTGAAAACCCCATGAACACCAGAGGAGCAATGACAATAATGTTTCACCTGTTGTACATAGGGTTGCTATGAGTTGTATACCCACTCGAAGGCACCTAACAACAACATTATATTCCATTGGTCAATACAACTGTTTTTCTGCTTATACAATTCTGTTTTTGTCATTATGTTTCTGTAATATAATTTGAAATTGAGTACTGTGATACTGACTGCATTGTTCTTTAGCTTGGTATTGCTTTTTCAGTATGGGCTCGTTTAGGCTTGCATATAAATGTTAGCACTGTTTTTTCTAGTTCTCAGAAGAATATCATTGGGATTTTGATGGGGATTACATTAACTTTGTAAATCACTTTCAGTAATAATGGCCATGCTCATCATATTTATTCTACTGGTTCACGAACATGTGAGGTCTTTCTATCTTTTAGCATATTCCTGGCTTTATTTTTTAGTGTTTTACATTTTTCAGTGTAGAAATATTTCATCTTGTTGGTTAGGTTTATTCCAAGGTAATTTATCTTTTGGAAGATATTGTGAATGGGATTTTCTTCTGGTTTTTTTCAGGGTATTTGTATTGGTATATGAAAAGTTACTGATTTTTGTATATTGATTTTATATCCTGCTATGTTGCTGAATTTGTTTGTCAGATCAAAAGCCTTTTTGTGGATTCTTTAAGGCATTGTAAATATATAATTTTACAACCTGCAAATAGGGATAATTTGTCTTCTGTCTTGTTAGAATTCCTATTATTTCTTTATCTTGCCTAATTGCTGTGGCTAAGAATTCAAGCACTTCACTAAATAAGTGCAATGACAGGGAACACACTTTTCTCAATCAAATTTCAGTTTTTCCCTATTCAGTGTAATGTTGGATATAGCATTATGTAGTTATATTGTCAAATATAGCCTTTATTATTTTGAGGTATGGTCATTCTATTCCTACTTTCTTCAGAGCTTTTACCTGAATATATGTTGAATTTTTTCAAAGGATTTTTTCTGTATTCATTTAGATGATGATATTTTCTCTTGATTCTTTCCATGTATTGTATTATATTTGTTGATTCTGTATGTCAAACCATCCATGAATTCTTGAAATGATATCAACTTGATCATAATATATGACCTTTTAAATGTATTGTTGAATATAATTTTAAAGTATTTTATTGAGAAATTTTTTGTTATGTTCATCAGGAAATTCCTTTAATTTTGTGTTGTGTTCTTATCCAGCTTTGATATCAAGAAAATATTGACTGTAAAAATGAGTTTGGAAGAGTTTTTTCCCTTTCTTTTTTATGTAATATTTTGATAAGACTGGTGTTATTTCTTCTTTAAAGGTACGTGAATTCATCAGTGAATCCATCTGTTTCTGTGTGTGTGTGTGTGTGTGTGTGTGTGTGTATGTGTGTGTGTGTGTGTGATGTTGAGGACTGAACTTGGGTCTTGTGCATGCTATGCAAGCATTCTACCACTGAGCTACATCACTAGGCTCTTAGGTTTTCTTTGTTGTGTGACTTTTATTACTCCTTTAATCTCATTGTTATTGATCTGTTTAGGATTTTTAATCCTCTTATTTCAATTTTTGTGGTTCATACACATCTGAAGGTTTTCCATTTCTTCTAGAGTTTTCCAAGATACTAGAATATAAGCTTTTAAATTATTCCTTAATGGTCTTGTGTATTTCATTGATATTTATTGTAATATCCTTTTTTGTTTGTTTGTTTCTTTATGTATCTCAGCAATGCTGGATTGATGGTTATGAATTGCTTTAGTTTGTGTTTATCTTGGAAGATTCCTTATGTATCCATTGATTTTACAGAAGAGCCTTGCTGGACACAGTAATCTTGGTTGGCAGGTATTTCTCTCTGGACTTGAAATATATTATTCCATGTCCTCATGCCATTTAGCATATCTAATGAGAAGTTTGCTGTTATTCCAATGGGTTTGTCTTTGTAAGTACCTTGGTACTTCTCTCCTGCAATGTTCTGTATTCTTTCATTGTTATTGGGATTTTACTTACAGTATCACACGGAGACATCCTCTTCTGGTCATTTCTATTTGTGATTCAAAATATCTCCTATATATGGATGTCCCTATATTTCCCTAGATTTGAGAAATTTTTGCTATCACGTCACCGAGTATGTTTTCTATAACTTTAGTCTGTATCTTCACATTCACTTCTATACAAAAACTTCTAAATTTCATCTCTTAACCATATGCCAGAGGTTTTGAAAGTTGGGGTTATAATTTCTCTTTTTCTTTATTACTACCTAAATATAATAGTTCATCAACCTTTTCATCAAGCTCTGATATTTTATTTCTGCTTGATGTAGTCTACCACTGGTGCTTTAAAGAAGTTTTATTTGACTTATTGGTATTTTTATTTCTAATACTTCCATTTGATTTTTTCAGAATCTCTCATTTCTGAATTTCTCTTTCACAGCCTGTATAATTTTTCCTTATTTTAGGTGTTTGGCAATATCCTATTTGTGGTAAATGATTATTTTAAAAATTACCTTTTTGGATTCTTTGGCATTTTATCAACTTCCATACCTTTTGATTCACTTACTGAAGATTTATGAACTTTTGGAGAAGATATGTTACTACGATTTTTTAAAATAGTTATTGGGCTTCTATATTAAGATTATTTTCATCTGTTGGGATGGATATCATTGCAAATTTTAAAAGAGGTTCTTCATAGTGAGCAGCCCTCTCTTGAGGGTTAAGTTCATAATATCACTTGGACAGGAGAAAAAACCACCATAACAGCAATACCAAACAAACCAGATATAGAAATACAATTAAACCAATTAAGGACAAATACTATACCACAGAAAATAAAGGAGCAAAAATATTATAGAATAAGATATAAGGCTAAAATTTAATAAAGATAAAAGTACAGGGAATGTTGGCACACAACTATAATCCCAGCACTTGGGAGGCAGAGGAAGATGAAGGAACATGAATATGAGACCAGCCTGGGTTACATGGAAAGACCCTATTCAAAAAAGAAGAAAATGAGACAGAGAAAGATGGGGAGGATGGAGACAGTCAAAAGTAATAATAGCAAAAGAATGAAATATAGAAGAGGGTAGGAAAGTGGAAAAGAAACAAGTAGCAAGAGAAAAGAACACACACACACACAGACACACAAAAAGAATGTGACGTAGAGAAACAAACAAGACATTTAAAATCCCAGTTACAAAATAAAGAAACATAATTTAATAAAATTAAATAAAAGTAAGAAGAGGAAAAATAAAGAATATAAATAACTTAAAATTAAAATTGGAAAAAAAATTAAATATTAACAAAGAATACAGAATACAGAATACAGAACATTCTTTCTGGGTCCTCTAATACTAGAATTCACCAAGTATGGTCTGAGTGCAGGTAGTGGGTTGTAGCTTGGGTCTATTATTGTTATTTAAATGGAGAAAAATTGAGGTTGTCCAAGATTTTGCTTTACTTGATTCTACAATCACCATTCATGGAAATAGTAGTCAAGCAATCAAAAGACACATTGCATTTGGGAAAAGCTCTTGAAAAAGTCCTCTTTCAAGTGTTGAAAGGTAAAGATGTCACGTTGAAGTCAAAGGTATGTCTGACTCATGTCATGGTATTAGTTGTATCATAGGGTTGTGAAAGCTGGACATTCAGTAAGGGAGACAGGAGTAGAATTGATTATTTTGAATTATGGTGCTGAATATTAAATGTACCATGGACTGCCAAAAGAACCAGTAGGTATGTCCTTGAAGAAGTGCAACTGGAGTGCTTCTTGAAAGCAAGGATGGCTAGACTGCTTTTATGTAATTTGGACATGTGGTCAGGAGGGACCAATACCTGGAGAATGACATCATGTTGGAAGAGTTCTTTTCCTTCCTTTTTTATGGAATATTTTGAGAAGACTGGTATTATTTCTTCTTTAAAGGTATGTGAATGGAGTCACGTCTCCAGCTCCCTAACTCAAAAGCATCAATTATTTTCCTGTCTCCTTTTTTCAATGTCCAGCTTTAACAACCATATAGTGTTATTGGACACACCATTGGATGAGACAGGTCAATGAAAAAAAAGGAAAACCCTCAACTAGACAGACTGACACAGTACCTATAACAATGAGCTTAAACATAAAAAAGATCATGTGCTTGGCATAGAATTAAGGAGTATTTCATTCTGTTGTACATTGGGTCACTATGAGTTGGAACTGACTCAATGGCACCTTGCAACAACATACAAGCTGGTGCTGTATCTGGTATGAGGACTAAACAAATGTATATCGTCACAATAGACAGTCTTCCTTTTTTGCATGGTGGAACTGCTGGTGGCCCCAACTAGTTTTGCAGCCTGTGGGCGAGGCAGGTTCCTACTTCCTTTAGTGAACCCCTGTCTGTTTATCTGCAGGAAATGTTCAAATTGAGATGTCTTCCTGGAGGCATTGGAGGGTGGAGGAAACAAATAGAGCAGTGAACTCTGCACTAGAAAGGGAGAGCTGAGAGAACAGAGCAATCTGCCTGCTAAGTCTCAGTGGTTTCAGAACCCACTCCACAGTCTGCACATTCTGCGGGACCTGCCAAACTTGGGCTCAGAGCGTTCAGCTCCCATCCTGCAGTAAAACATACATGGCAGGAGACAATGATGGTAGCTTAATCATCTCTTAGCCATAAACTCTGAACTCCCAGCCCCTGCAGTCATCCACAGGGGGTGAGTCCTACTCCCAGCCACAGAAGGGATGGTTCACCAATCATGTGTCCTCCAGAGCATGAGATCCCTACTGCTTGAACTTCTCAACAGGTCTGCTGCAGACCTTCCCCCTCTCCAGGACTGTCTCTTATGGCCATCTGCCACCCAGACACTGTGATAAGGTTTCCCAGACACCCTGACTTGTGATTATTTTCATGTTTTCAGATCTTTGAAGAACCTCAGTCTCAAACAATAGGTCCTTTTCAAGATGGCTTATGGTTATGGCTTTCCAAGATAAGGGAAACAACACAATCAATTTATTCTCCAATGTTAGCCTGCCATGGGACAGACACTGTCAGACCAAAACCCCACACTGGATTTAAGCCTTATGTGACAACTTTGGGTTTCTCTCACAGCTGGGACTGCAAGTCTGTTGTGACTAGGGCTGCCTGCATGCTCCAGTCTTAACATGTGGTTATAACTCCAACAACCCTGCTTGCCTCCCCTGGGAACCAATGTTAGAGTTTCAGACCATTTTCTAGCTTTTGATCCAACAACTTTCTGTTTGTACACATTTGTAGCTGTCCTGTCAGCATTTCCCTAATTCCCAGTGCTCCTCTTCTCTTTCTCTCCTCAGAGTATTCTTTCTCCTTTGCTATCCTGGTTCTTTTCATTTGCAGAGTTGCACAGTTGCACAGAGGAAACTCCTATGCTGCTTTCTTACCCAGAAGTCTCTCATATCTTTTATATATTGAAGCCAACCAATACAGAGCTCCATATAAACTCTCTAAATAAATCATGGTTAAAACTCAAGATATGAAAGAGAGAGACAGAGAGAGAGAGAGAGAGAGAGAGAGAGAGAGAGAGAGATGATTTTAGAGTTTTAAATAGTCCAATATTTAGATAATCACTGTTGGAATAATTGGCAGTTGACTCAATGTTTGAAAAACATTTTTGAGACTATTTTCTCATCAGGAAACAGCTGGCTGACAGACAGAGCACAAAAACCACATGCTTTTATAACCTGTCATGGAATTTAACTTCCAAGTTAATTTCAGCCTCTGTCTTATTTTCTAATAAAAACTTCCCAAACAAACTAAAGTTACTACCCATTTATTCTTTTAAAAAGCAGCAATTGGCCAATTGGTGTGCAGAATAATTTTAAATGAATGCTATTTGTTGGAATTGCAATTTTTGATACTGTTCCAAATGCTGCCTACAGACATAAAATTGGCACTTACAAACTACACTTGTTTCACTTCCTTTCTTTTTCATTAGTATTATTGAAGAAATAGAGAAAGAACTTCAAAACTCTACACATATTTTGTAGCTATTAGAGGGAACCAAACTTTTAAGAAATGTTGTTTGTATAAAGCAAGCCTGGAATTCAGAAAATAAATGGACTTTTCAAAGTTTGCTTATTGAGGCAAACTGCCTCCAAACATCAAGACACATTTAAGTTACTAAGACTCATTTATTAATTATATGAATGTTCAAGACAGCATTCAAAATATTTTAACAAAGCAGCTGCAGAATGTAGTCAATGTCTCTTGTTGGTGTTAGGTGCCATGGAGTCGAGTCCAACTCTATGTACAGCAGATCGAAACACTTCCTTATTCTGTGCCAGGCACATGATCTTATTTATGTTTAATCCCATTGTTACAGACACTGGGTCAATCTATCTGGTGGAGGGCTTTCCTTTCTTTTGCTGATGTGCCTCTCTCCAAACATGATGTCTTTCTCCAAGGATTGGTCTCTCCTAACTACATGTCCAAAATATTTAAGACATAGTCTAGTCATCCTTGCTTCTGAGGAGCACTCTGGTTTTACTTCTTCTAGGACAAATCTGTTCGTTCTTTTGGCAGTCCATGGTATATTCAATAGACATCTACAGCACCATAACTCAAAAGCATCAATTATTTTCCTGTCTCCTTTTTTCAATGTCCATCTTTAACAACCATATAATGCAATGGACACACCATTGCATGAGTCAGGCACACCTTGTCTTCAATGTGACATCTTTACTTAACAATACTCTAAAGAGATCTTTTGCCACATCTTTTCCCAGAGCAATGCATCTTTTGATTTCTTGACTATTTCTTCCATGGCTGTTAATTATAGAGCCAAGCAAAGCAAAATCTTGGACAACCTCAATCTTTTCTCCATTTATTGTGAAGTTGCATACTTCACAGTTGTAAAGATTTTTGTTTTGTTGATGTTTAGTCACAACCCATACTGAAGGCTGTGATCTTTGATCTTCATCAGTACATGTTTTAAATCCTCTTCACTTTCAGCAAGCAGAGCTGTGTCATCTGCATTACACAGGTTGTTAATGAATATTTCTCCAATCCTGAAGCTGCGTTCTTCCTCATAATGTTCAGCTTCTTGGATTATTTGTTCAGCACATAAACTGAGGAGATATGGTGAAAATATACAGCCCTGTGGCACACCTTTTCCAACTTTAAACCAGGTAGTGTTTCCTTGTTCTATTCGAACAACTTCCTTCTGGCTTACATACAGATTCCTCATGAGTACAATTAGGTGCTCTGGGATTCCCATTTTCCCAAGTGTTATCCATAATGTGTTATGATCCACATAGTCAAATGCTTTTGCATAGTCAATAAAACATAGATAGACATCATTCTGATATTCTCTGCTTTTGGCTAATATCCACCTGACATCAGCAATGATGTCCCTGTCACCCTGCCCTCTTCTGACTCCTGCTTGATTTTCTGGTAATTCCCTCTCTATATGCTGTTGCAGTCACTTTTGAATAATCTTTACTAAAATTTTGCTTGTGTGTGATATTGATGATATTGTCCTATAGTTTCCACATTCAGTTGGTTCCTCATTTTGGAGAATAGGCACAAATATGGATCTCTTCCAGTCAGTTGGCCAGGTAGCTGTTTTTCAAATCTGTAGGCATAAACATGTTAATACCTCCAGTACTGCATTTATTTGTTGAAACTTCTTGATTGGTACTCCATCAATTCCTAGAGCCTTGTGTTTCCCCAGTTCTTTCAAGTCAGTTTCTACTTTGTCCTTCAATACCGTTGGTTCCTTTTCATATGCAACATCTTGAAGCGGTTGGTCATCTACCAATTCTTTCTTGTATAATGACTCTGTGTATTCCTTCCATCTTTTTTGATGTTTCCTGCATCATTTAATATTTTTCCTGTAGAATCTTTCACTATTGCCACTCCAGGCTTGAACTTTTTCTTCAATTCTTTAAGCTGGAGAAACAAAGAGTGTGTTCTTCCCTTTTGGTTTTCTTCCTCCAGCTCTTTGCACATGTCTTTATAATATTTGTTTTTGTTTTCTTGAGCTACCTTTTGAAATCTTCTGTTTAGTTCCTTAATTTCATCATGTCTTCCTTTTACTTTGGCTGCTTGAAGTTCAATGGCAAGTTCCAGCATCCCTTTTGACATGTAATTTGTTCTTTTCTTTTTTCCTATCTTTTAAATAACTTTTTGCTTTCTTCTTGATTGATATATTTTATGTCATGCCACAACTTATCTGGTCTCCTACCACTTGTGTTTCATGCATTAAACCTGTTCTTGAGGTGGTCTCTGAAATCAGGTGGGATATACTCAAGGTCATACCTTGGCTCTCATATATTTGTTCTAATTTTCTTTAGCTTCAGTTTGAACTTGCATATGAGAAGTTGATGGTCTGATCCACAATCAGCACCTGGTCTTACTCTGACATTTGATATAGAGTTTTTCCATTGTCTCTTTCCACATGTATAGTCAATTTGGTTCCCATTTGTTCCATCGGGTGAAGTCCTTGTGTATAGTCGCCATTTATGTTGGTGAAAAAATGTATTTGCAATGAAAAAGTCATTGTTCTGAAAAAATTCTATCATGTGATCCCCAGGATCTTTTCTGTCACCAAAACCATATTTTTCAACTACTGAGCCTTCTTCTTTGTTTCCAACCTTTGCATTCCAGTCACCAGTGATTATCAGTATGTCCTCATAGCATGTTTTATCTATTTCAGATTGCAGAGGCTGGTAGAATCCTTCCCTTTCTTCATTTCTGGCTTTAGTGGTAGGTGCATTAATTTAAATAATAGTCATATTAACTGGCATTTTTTGAAGACACATGGATATTATTCTATCACTAACAACATTGTATTTTCAGACAGATCTTGGGGTGTCTTTTTGATGATGAATATAACCCCATTCCTCTTTAGTTTATCATTCCCAGATAGTAGACCATATGATTATCTGACTCAAAATGGCCCATACCAGTCCATTTTAGCTCACTGATGCCTAGAATGTCTATGTTTATGCACTTCTCTTTTAAAGATTTCTAATTTTCCTAGATTCATACTATATACATTCCATGTTCCAGTTATTAATGGATGTTTGCAGGTGTTTCTTCTCATTTTGAGTCATGCCACAGTAGCAAATGGAGGTCCTTGGGGCTTTACTTCATTTCCATCATCACAGTAGACTCCACTTTGAGGAGGCAATTACTCCCCAGTAGTGTTTTGAGTGCCTTCCAATCTGGGGTGGGGGTTTCATTTTTTGGCACTATATCTAATAATATTTCTTTGTTATTCATAGGGTTTTCAATGGCTAGTTGTTTTGGGAGTGGTTTGCCAGAGCCTATTTCCTAGTCTGCCTTAGTGTGGAAGCTCAGCTGAAACCTGTCAACCATGGGTGACCCTGTGGTATCTGAGATACCAGTAGCACAGCTTTCAGCCTCATCACAACACTAACCCCCACAGTGCAGCAAACTGACAGACATGTGGGGGTTGATGTCTCTTAGGCAAAGAAATATAGGTATCCAGTTTTCTAAATAAGCTGCAAATACAACAAAATCCTATAAAATCTGAAATCTTTTTTGTTGAGTAAATATTCAAATTGAAACATATTGCACTCAGATGCAACCATCAATTAGGACATTTAAACTTGCATTTTTTATTTATATTAACTACATGAAAAGATGGTAAGCTGTCTACTTGGGTACAAGTCTATAATCCCAGTGACTCAGGAAGATGAAGCAGGAGGATTGTGAGGTCAAGGGCAGAGTTAGCACAGCTTAGCAAGACTCTGTCTAAAAATAAAAAATAAATTAATTAAATTAAAAAGGGTCTTGGAGTGAAGCTTAGTGGCACAGCACTTTCTTAGTATGTGCAAAACCCTGGATTCAACCCTCCAGGGCTGAAAGAAGAAAAGGTAAATTTTGCTATCTAGGGTAATATAAATTCTAATACAGTCATCTTCAAACAATGGAGAAACTTTGAAGGAGAAAGGAAAATTCCTCTGAAAATAAAAAAGACATACTCTAAGAAGGATCTATATAAAGATGGTACAAATGAGGTAGGATGCCCAAGGCTACATTCAGAACACAGCCAGAACCAAGTAGGCCTCCTTTCTGGGTGTAATGTTATAAATATTGGTCCTAATGGACACTGGGGATTTTATCTTATTCATGTGCTATTTGATATGTACAAAAAGGACAGCCAATATTTGAACAAACAGTAATGTTTCTACTTTTTCCTCATTTTTATAAATATGTCATACTTATATGAAGTCATTTATTAGCCAAAATTCCATAACATTTTACTCTATAATTTCCTGAAAAGTTGTGCTTTTGTAGATTATTTGGCTTTTTTAAAAATTGGAATAATGCTTTTTTCAGATTTCTATGTCTCAAGTGAAAGCCAAATTCCAGTGAGAGTTACATTTTATATTTTATTATCTAATGCTAGTAAGTTTCAACTTAATACTGTCTTTGGCATTTAACATGTACACCTCCTCATTAGTCATGTTCAGTTTTTAAATGTCAACAGGCAACATTAAACATTCATAAATATTTTCTTCCTTCACATTACCCAAAGCTGAAAGAGGCTTGACTGAAAGCTCATGTCTTTATATCTCTAGGGTATATAATAAAATTTATTTTGGTCTTTACATATTAGACACACAATTATATCTTGTTACCTTAACCTTGTATCCACAAAAGGCAGATACAATTTCCAAAGATGTTTTTGTTTTTATTGTATAGAGTTTCTTTTCTTTTCTTTTAAAACAACAGCTGGTAGCTGATCACCTTGAGTCTTGAACAGAATTAGTACAATTGTATATGTAATATAATTTCATTATTATTTTATCACTTAGCTTCACAAGCAATATTTAAAGCTAAGAACAATTTTGAATTTTTATATTAACAAAAATAAAACTTATTTTATAAATGAGTTATTAATTTCCTTTGGTACGTAATTATATCAACAATGCTATTGCAATAAACTGTTTTTATTACATTATTACTAGTAATGAAAGTACATTCATTTTGGGGAATTAATCTGTTCTGTATAGTCTTAAAATTGTGCACCACCATATTTTACTAATGGAATTAGATAGTATGGAGGGGAAATATCCTCTAAAAC
>VMDO01031993.1:0-19461 GCA_007922755.1 Pedetes capensis
CGGTGGGAGGGGGAAGATGGCGGTGGAGGGGAAGATGGTAGTGGGAGGGGGAAGATGGCGGGCTCTGCCATGAGCCTCCTGGCCTCCTGGGGGAGGCTCGGGTGTCTGAGACGCTCCTCCTCTGCTCAGTTGCACCAGCTGGTCTTGAACTCGGCGCGTGAGAAGAGGGACATGGAACAGAGACACGTGCTGCTGAAACAGAAGGTGAGGCCGGGGCGGCGGCTGGGGGCAAGCGCGCCCACAGCCTTGCTCTCTACCCACCTCAGTTGCCCTTGACCTTCTTCTCCCCCCAAGGAGCTGGGTGGGGAGGAGCCAGAGCCGAGCCTAAAGGAAGGGCCCGGTGGCCTGGTCATGGAAGGACATCTCTTCAAAAGGGCCAGCAATGCGTTTAAGACCTGGAGCAGGTGAGGAGAGGCCACGCCGGTCACCCAAAGCCAGCCAGTTGGGTATTTTTCTTGGAGGGTGGTTATGGTGTGCTAAGCACAGCAAGGGAAAACGAAACCCCTGCTTCATCGAGCGTGCATCCAGCACGCATCCATTCACTCGCATGAGACGTATGTTTAGTGCCATAAACAGCAGCTAAGTAGGTTGTGGGGCTGGGATTTAGCTCAGTTGGTAGAGCGCCGCTCTGCAGTCTCTGAGGTCCCGAGTTTGATTCCCAGCACCTCAAAAATGGGAGCAGGATGTGGCAACCCATTCCCAAGGCAATCCTGAAACAATCTGCCATTGAAAACCCTATGAGGGTCGCTATGAGTCAGACACGACTCGACGGCATCTAACAACACGTACGTTGTATGTTACATTAGAAGATAATAGCACCACAGGAGAAAAAGAATACAGCAAGGGATATGGCAAGCTGGGTGGGGGTACAATTTTCTTCTGTGATGTTTTGCAGCAGGGCTGGGGATCCAACTCATGGCCTTCAGCACCTGCTAGACAAATGTTCTACCTCGGCACTACATCCCCAGCCTGGGGTGGGTGGGGGTAGGCCTTATGAGAAGGGGACTTTTAAGTCAAAATGTTAAGGATACCTGGGGGAGGAATGTTCTAGGCAGAAGGAAGCCAGCACCAAGGCCCTGAGATACCTGGGGATTTGGGAAAACAATGAGGCTATGGGCGTTGTCAGAGGAAGGAGGAGGAAGGAGGAGCTAATGGGAATATGAATCCTTCTTGGGCCCTATAGACCTTTGTGAGCCCTTGAGGTCTACTCGGAGGGAAACAGGGAGTCCCCACAGGATTTGGAGCAGGAGGGTGATGCACCCTAATGGAACTGTTCCCTTTCAGAGCTTCCCCCAGCCTGTATGGGACTTCTGTGCAAAGTATCCTCAAGATACTTGCATTTACCAAAAATTGTAGCAATAATACTGATTCAGATGCCCTTATACCACACCCAGAAATGTCTCCCAGCTATCTGGGCAGGCTCTAGCCCAGGCAAGCTGATACATAACGTTAACTTTTATAGCTACCTGGCACTGCTATCTCCTTAAACACTGACCACAAAGAGAAAGAAGAAAATGTAGCAATAAACTTATTTTATTTAAAAAAGGAATCTTACTGCCATCTGCTGGAAAGTTATCTTCATAAATATATCCTATTGAGCCAGGCATGGTGGCGCACACCTATAATCCCAGCGGCTCTGGAGGCGGAGGCAGGAGGATCGCAAGTTCGAGACCAGAGGCAGTCTGAGTAACTTAGCAAGACCCTGTCTCAAAAAGTAAAAAAGTGGGCTGAGGGTGCAGCTCAGTGGTCCAGCACTTGCAGAGCGTGCAAGCGCAAGGCCCTGGGTTCAACCCCCAGTACCCCAAAATAAATAAATAAATCCAATCTGGGTTGTCCAAGATGTGAAGAGCAGTTTGCACAACTCTCTGCATGTCTTGAATGCCTCATGGAACAGTCCACCCAGGTGTCTGTCCTCTCTGAAAGATCCTTACGGGGCAAAGGGCACAGCCTCTCTTTTGTCCCTTCCCCAGCCCCATGTCCGTAACAATATCTGCCTCCTCCAGACGCTGGTTTACCATTCAGAACAACCAACTGGTTTACCAGAAGAAGTACAAGGTGAGTAGGTCCTGGGTGCCTGGGCTCCAGGGACGTGGAGCCCCTCCCTGCCTTTGGTTGGACATTGGCCCCCCGTCACCTTCTCCTGCCAGGACCCTGTGACTGTGGTGGTGGACGACCTTCGGCTCTGCACAGTGAAGCTCTGCCCGGAATCCGAAAGGCGGTTCTGCTTTGAGGTGGTGTCCACCAGCAAGTGAGTGCAGTCCCCAGACGGTACTCCAATGTGCCTAAAGATTTCAGCAACCAGAAAGGCAGTGCAGTCCAAGTAGAGACCACCCCCCAATGCAGTTCTAGTCCTTAACCTTTTGGTGGCTCCAAGGGGACAGCATCCAGGAGGAGGGGACAGGGTGATGAAGGATATTTAGGAGAATAATAACAATTGGCACAGAAGGGCAGATGCCCCTCTACTTCTCATGGGGCTATATTCTAATGAACCCATTGTAAGTTGAAAATATACGTTGAAAACCTACTGAACAAGCTGGGGATGGTGGCAACACGCCGGTAATCCCAGGACTCAGGAGGCTGAGGCACGAGGATCAAGAGTTTGGGGCCAGCCCGAGCTACATAGCAAGACCCTTTCTCAAAAAAAACCCACCAAAGGCTGAGGTAGAGTACTTGCCTAGTGTGTGCAAGGCTCTGGGTTTGATCTCTAGTAATACCAGAAAAAGCTGGGATTTAGCTCAGTTGGTAGAGCACTGCGCTGCAGTCTCTGAGGTCCCAAGTTCAATTCCCAGCACCACAAAAATGGGAGAAGGGCCTGGCAATCCACTCCCAAGGCAATCCCAAAACAGTCAGCCATTGAACACCCTATGAGGGTCGCTATGAGTCGGATACCGACTCCACGGCACCTAACAACAACAACAATACCAGAAAAAAAGAAGAAGGCTGAGAGCGGTAACACGCATCTGTAATCCCAGCATTTTGGGAGATGAGGCAGGAGGATTGCTGGTTCCAGGCCAGAGGAAGCCTGCATAGCCTAGAAAGACCCTCTTTCAATTTAAGAAATTAAAAATGGGCTAGGGGTGCAACTCGGTGGCAGAGCACTTGCAAAGTATACTTGAGGCCCTTGGTTCAGCCCCCAGTACCACAAGAATGAATGAAAGAAAGAAAAAGAAAGAAAAAGAAAGAAAGGAAAGAAAGGAAGGAAGAAAGAAGAAGGAAGGGAGGGTGGGAGGGAGGGAAGGAAGGAAAAATAGAAAAAGAAATAAGAGAATCTACTGAACATCAGTCTGCAGCCATAGCACCTGGCATCTGATCCTGCCTGATATTGGAAGCTAAGCATAGTCGTCCCGGTTGGTCCTTAGATAGGAAACTGCCTGGGAATACCAAGGTCTGCAGGCTAGGGAGAAGCACCCGGCAACCCACTCCCGAAACAATCCGTCATTGAAAACCCTATGAATAGCAGAGAAGCACTGACAATAGTGCCAGGCCTAGCAGTGTTGGGGATTTTTTTGTTCTGTTGTACATTAGGGTTGCTATGAGTTGAATTCAACTCAACGGTACCTAACAACAACTGACCACCATTATCTTAGCATAGCCTTGTTGTTGTTGTTGTTAGGTGCCATCAAGTCGGTATCGGACTCATAGCGACCCTGTGTACAACAGGGGAAACACTATTATCAGTGCTTCTCTGCTGTTCATAGGGTTTTCAATGGCAGATTGATTTTTGGGAGGGGGTTGCCAGGTCCTTCTCCCAAGCCTGCAGCACCTGGTGTTCCCAGGCGGTCTCCCATCCAGGTACTAACCAGGCCCGACCCTGCTTAGCTTCCGAGATCCGACGGGATCGGATGCCACAGGGCTACGGCTGCAGGCAGCATAGCCTTAGCTTACCTTAAACATGCTAGGAATACTTAAATAGCCTACAAACTAGCCTAATGCGTAACTTATTTTATAATAGAGTGTTGAATGTCTCATGTAACTTTTTTTTTTTGTCCATACTTGGAGGTTGAACCCAGGGCCTCATGCAAGTGTTCTACCACTGAACTGCACCCCCGTCCCTTTTCGTTTGTTTCTTTTTCTTTTTTTTTTCCTCACTAAGCTACACAGGCTGCCTGCCTCTGACCTTGAACCTAAAATCCTCCTTCCTCTGCCTCTGCTTCTGCCTCCTGCGTTCCAGGAATTACAGGTGCGAGCCACCACACCTGCCTCATGTAACATTTGGTTTTGTTTGGTTGTTTTTTTGTGCGGTATTAGGGGGATGAACCCAGGGCCTTGCACATACTTTGCAAGTGTTCTGCCCCTGAGCTGCACCTCAGCCCCTTTTTTATTTTATTTTATTTATTTATTTATTTATTTATTTTTGCAGTATTAGGGTGCTGAATCCAGGGTGCCATGCATTCTTTTCAAGCACTTTAACCACTGAGCTGCACTCCCCAGCCCTTTTTTTAGAATTTCTTTTTAGACAAGGTCTCACTAAGTTATGCAGGCTACCTCTGGTTTCAAACCTGTGATCCTCCTGCCTCTGCCTCCCAAGTTGCTGGGATCATAGACATGAGCCACTGTGCCTGACTCCTTTCTTATTTTTTAAATTGAGACAGGGTCTCACTAAGTTATGCAAGCTGCCTCTGGCTTCCAACGTGCGGTCCTCCTGCCTCCACCTCCTGAGTTGCTGGGATTACAGGCATCAGCCACCATGCCCAGGACATGAAACTTTTTGAATTATTCTTCTGAAAGTAAAACTCAGAATGGTTGTAAGAGCACACTTCCATACCACCATAAGGTCAAAAAATCTTAAATCGCTGGGTGTGGAGGCACGCGCATGTAATCCCAGCAGCTCAGGAGGCAGAGGCAGGAGGATCTCAAGTTCGAGACTAGAGGCAGTCTGTGTAACTTAGTGAGACCCTGTCTCAAAAAATAGTAAAAAAAAAAAAAAAAAAAAAAAAGGGGCTGGGGGTGCAGCTCAGTGATCCAGCACTTGCAGAGCATGCAAGTGTGAGGTCCTGGGTTCAACCCCCAGTACCCCCCCAGAAAAAGTCTTAAGTCGAGCAATCATAAGTTAGGGACCACCTATATTTCAATACAGCTAATAGATCCCCTGCATGGGGGGAGGTTGTAATGTCAGCACTGGAGAAGCCAAGGCAAAAGGATCATGATGGCAACTCCCAGGCTAGTCTGTGCTACACCGAGAGACCTTGTCTCAAGAAAAAAAATTAAAAAATAAAAAAAGCAGAAAAAGCCGGGCACCATGGCACACACGTGTAGTCCCAGTGACTCAGGAGGCTGAGGCAGAAGAGTTAGAAATTTGAGCCCCATACAACTTAGTGAGACCCTGGCTCAAAAAAAAATATTAGAAAGGAGCTGTGGGTGCAGCTCGGTGGGGGAACACTTGCCCAGCATGCACAAGGCCCTGGGTTCAACACCTCCCCAGTACTGAAAGAAAAAGTAAATATACCTGGAAACAGTCGCATGTTGTTAGGTGCCGTCGAGTCGTACCCGACTCATAGCAACCCTCATAGGGTTTTCAATGGCTGTTTCGGGATTGCCTTGGGAGTGGGTTACCAGGTCCTTCTCCCATTTTGCGGTGCTGGGAATCAAACTCAGGGCCTCGGAGACTGCAGAGCAGCGCTCTACCAGCTGAGCTAAAGCCCAGCCCGAAAAGAGTTACATACCAGCTGAGTATTGGTTTGCCCAACCTACCCCCTGGCTCTCCAGGCCCCAGACTCCACCTGGTCACCCTTCCCCCACCCAGGTCCTGCCTCCTCCAGGCTGACTCGGAGCGCCTCCTGCAGCTGTGGATCAGTGCCGTGCAAAGCAGCATTGCCTCAGCCTTCAGCCAGGCTCGCCTGGACGACAGCCCACGGGGGCCAGGCCAGGTACCTCCGTGTGGAGCGGCAGGGCCAGGCTGCCCTGAGAGATGGGAGTTCCCTTCCCCGAGCTCCCCTCCTCATCCTTTCTTCTCCTGTCTCTCCCAGGGCTCGGGACACCTGGCCCTGGGCTCCGCCGCCACCCTGAGCTGTGGCAGGCCAGCCAGGGGAAGGGAACCTGGAGGAGTTGGGCACGTGGCGGCCCAGGTGCAGAGCGTGGATGGCAACGCCCAGTGCTGCGACTGCAGGGAGCCGGCCCCCGAGTGGGCCAGCATCAACCTCGGGGTCACCCTCTGCATTCAGTGCTCTGGCATCCACAGGTCACTCCCTAACGCCACTGCCTCCAGCGCCCCCGCCCATCGCACAGCCCCTCTCCTCCGCCACACCCTGGCTTCCTCTTCCCCGATGGCTCTGTCGCTGGGCTCGAGGCCTGGGCCAAGCCTGTGGGGCGCAAGGTGCACCGAGGTGGACCTGGGCCCACTCCCTGTCCTGGCCAGGATTGGGGAGCGTCCCAGAGGAATTTGTTGGCTTGGCTAGAGGAACTTGCGATCCTCCGGCCTCTGCCTCCTGAGCTGCTGGGATGACAGGCGTGCACCACTGTGCCCGGTAACTGAAGATTTTTTGACCTTATGGTGGTGTGGAAGTGCACTCCTGCAACCATTCTGATTTTTACTTCCAGAAAAATAATTCAAAAAGTTCCATGTCCTGGGCATGGTGGCTGATGCCTGTAATCCCAGCACCTCAGTAGGTGGGGGCAGGAGGATCGCAGGTTGGAAGCCAGAAGCAGCTCGCATAATTTAGTGAGACCCTGTCTCAATTTTAAAAAGTAAGAAAGGAGTCAGGCACAGTCGCTCATGTCTAGGATCCCGGCAACCTGGGAGGCAGAGGCAGGAGGATCACAGGTTTGAAACCAGAGGTAGCCTGCATAACTTAGTGAGACCTTGTCTAAAAAGAAATTCTAAAAAAAGGGCTGGGGAGTGCAACTCAGTGGTTAAAGTGCTTGAGGTCGAATGGTCTTAGTCTGTAAGGCCCTCGCCACCAGACAGTGGTACAGGAGGGAAGAGCATGACATGGGAAGAGGTGTCCAGGCCAAAGTGCCACGGGAGAAGAGAGGTGGCCGGGGAGGATGAGGGTCTTAAAAGGAAACACAGGCAAAAACGAAGGAATGCTGGAGCAAAAATGGCGGAGAACCAGGTCAAGGCCACGTGGCCCCAGCTGCCCTGCCTCCTGGCCCAGCGACTCCGCACCGCTCCCTGCAGGCTTTTCCTCTGAGTCTTCCAGGAGCCGTAGTGGCCTCCCTGGGCCACTGTCCACAGAGACCGTGACTCCTCCTCCTCTGGCCTTCCAGGAGCCTCGGCGTCCATTTTTCCAAAGTCCGGTCTCTGACCCTTGACTCCTGGGAGCCGGAACTCGTGAAGGTACCTTGGGTTATTGCAAAGGCTGTGAGCGAAGACGGAGGACTGAGGAGCCCAAAGCGCCCGGACGCTCACCCTGTTCTCTGCCTGTGTCTGTCTGTGTCTGTCTCTCTGTCTGTCTGTCTGTCTGTCTCTCCCCCCCCCCCCCGCCCGGGGCCTCCTGAAGCTGATGTGCGAGCTGGGAAACGTCATCATCAACCAGATCTACGAGGCCCGCGTGGAGGCCATGGCGGTGAAGAAGCCAGGGCCCAGCTGCTCCCGGTGAGGTTGATGCCCTGCACGGGGGGGAGGTGGCGAGACCTGAGATGCCGAGAAAGAAGTCTTCCCTTCTCCCTCCCCTCCAGGCAGGAGAAGGAGGCCTGGATTCATGCCAAATACGTGGAAAAGAAGTTCTTGACCAAGCTTCCTGAGATCCGAGGGCGAAGAAGTGGCAGGGGTCCCCCCAGGGGGCACCCCCCTGTTCCCCCAAAGCCTTCTATCAGGCCCCAGTCAGGGAGCGTCCAATCCAAGCCAGGTATACAGTTGGTTGGGAAGTCATTGAGCATCTGTCGTGTGGTTCCGCACTGTGCCAGGCCCTTGTAGGTAGGCAGATGGGGCCTGGCACAGGGGCCCAGGTCTTCCTTTGAGAATGTTGGAAGGACTGCAATTGGGCGGGGTGGGGGTGGGGGGTGGTAACAGTGGGGTGTGGCACTGAACATGGGAAGGAGCAGGGGTCAGGGAGGGCTACAGCAGGAGGAGAGGCGGGGGCGGAAAGGTTGGGCTCGCCAAAGGCCCAGGAAGGAGGGTGTGTGCTTGGCCAGAGTGGGGGAGGCCAGAGCTGAGGCCTCAGCTCTGAGGGACTCAGCTCGCCTGTGACATTCAGCCAGTCACAGGGGTTGGACAGGACGGGGTGAAGGATGCCGCCCCCCATGCCCAGGGGCTCACATGCATACATACTCACATGCACCCACACCCAGCTCACGCCACCTCTCACCACAGTCCTGCGTCTCCAAGGCAGTGACCTGTCCCATTGCCGTATCAGGGACCTGTGCCGTGGGCTTTCTTCCCAGACTTCCCAGATTGCCCCTAACAGAACTAACCCCCTCCCAACAGAGCTCCCCTCCGATGACCTGGGAAGCCTGCACCCTGGCGCCCTGCTGTTTCGAGCCGCTGGGCACCCTCCTTCCCTTCCCACCATGGCCGATGCCCTTGCCCACGGAGCCGATGTCAACTGGGTCAATGGGGGTCAAGAGAATGCCACGCCACTGATCCAGGCCACCGCTGCTGTGAGAACCATGCTGACCTCCCCACCCAACCCTAGGCTCCCCCTATCTGACGACTCCTGACTCTCCCTGGGAGCCTCACCCATGGGAAGAGATAAGCAATATAGACTGGTTGCTAAGAATGTGTCATTTGGAGGCTGAGAACCTGAGTTTGAACCCAGGCTCTTACTACTCGTAGGAAACTTCAGACGAGTTGCCAGTCTCTCGGTGTCTTAGTTTCCTCATCGGTAAAACAGGGGCAGCATACCTCATCAGGTGGTACTATGGCTTCACTATATGAATACTGTGAAGAGCCAGAGCTGGCCTGACACTTAGCTGCTCCCTGATTACCATACACCACCACACTCCCGCTCTCTTAAGGGATTCCACCTCTAAAGTTGCCACCCCCTGCTTTGCTTCTCCATGCAGAATTCGCTTCTGGCTTGTGAGTTTCTCCTCCAGAACGGGGCGAACGTGAACCAGGCAGACAGTGCAGGCAGGGGCCCGCTTCACCACGCAACCATCCTCGGCCACACTGGGTAGGGCCATCCGGGATGACAGATGACTGCTAAGGGGAGGTTGGATCTGGAGGGCGGGGAGGCTGGGCCAGGGCTGAACTTGGTTCGCCTCTCCAGGCTTGCCTGCCTGTTCCTGAAACGGGGCGCCGATCTTGGCGCTCGGGACTCTGAAGGCAGGGACCCTCTGACTATCGCCATGGAAACAGCCAACGCTGACATCGTCACTCTGTGAGAATGCCTGAAGAGTGGAGCCGGCCAGGGGACTGTCCGTCAGGGGCGGGGCTAAGGCCACGCTCCCCGTGGGTGGGGCTCGGAGAGGCGGGGCCAGGCAAGAGGAAGGATGCTGGAGTGGTGGATTGGAGGGCGGAGTAGGAATGTAGGCAGGCAGGGTCGGAGAACCGGGGTGCATCCTAAGAGCCGTCATTCCACGCGGACATTGCGCTAGCCGCTAAGGAAAACAATGAAATACAGTTCAGCTTAAAGGATGGGGAGCTGGGGAGGGAGGGGCAGAGAACCATTTATTCCTCAATTCCTACCCCTTCAGGCTACGATTGGCAAAGATGAGAGAGGCTGAAGCAGCCCAGGGCCAGGCAGGTAAAGTACCCACTTGTACCCCTGCTCCAGGCCCAACACAGGAACGTGGGGCTTCTGTCCCTTGCTTATTGTCCCTTTCATGTCCAAGTGCATTCATGCCATTGTTTATTCAACAAGTACAGATTGGGCCCATCTGCCACCCCAGGCCCTAGAACAAAGCAAAGACCAGGCGCTGGTGGGCTCTGGGACTCGGGTTCCCTCCACCCACGCTCCAAGTGTTCGGCCGGCCCGACTGCCCTGTGACCTCGTCCGCGCTTGGGCCCCACCCGTCCAGCCTCCCAGCCTTCCCTCCCTCCCCCTCAGGAGACGAGACGTATCTGGACATCTTCCGGGACTTCTCCCTTATGGCGTCAGACGACCCGGAGAAGCTGAGCCGCCGCAGTTACAACCTCCACACGCTTTGATCCCAGGCCTGGGGGGCTGGGCCCCTCTGGGCCTTCCCCTCCCCACCGCCGGCCCCTTCGCCATTAAAGCCTCTCTGCTTTGTTTTCCCTCTGTAGTTCATTTATTAGGTGCCTGGCGGGGTTGTTGGGCGCTGCGGCTCCCAGGGTGCAAGAGCGGTTAGGGGTTTGCAAGCTCTACGTGCCCAGGAATTTAGCTCAGTTGGTAGAGCCCCGCTCTGCAGTCTCTGAGGTCCCGGGTTCGATTCCCAGCACCGCAAACATGGGAGAAGGACGTGGCAACCCACTCCCAAGGCAATCCTGAAAACAATCTGCCATTGAAAACCCTATGAGGGTCGCTATGAGTCGGAAACGACTCAAAGGCACCTAACAACAACAACAGGTGCCCAGGAGGTGACTCGTGGGGGACAGCCATGGCAGCATGGGCCAGGAGGCTGGGACACCAGGCTGTGGTGCTCGGGGGAGCATGGACTGACCCGCCCTGCCTCAGTGAGACCCCCGCGTAGGGTGGGGTGGGCCTCTGGCTGGAGAACTGGCTCTGGCCAGCATGGGGAGAGCTACCCTAGGCCACCACCTCGGCCCGGAGGCATCCCCGGAATGCAGTGGCTCAGCACCCGCCCCCTCGGGCATTCCCCACGGGAGCCACCAGGAGGAAAGCTGTGCCCTAGCCTGGGAGCCTAGCCTGGGAGCCGGAATCGGAGACTCCGGCTCCCGCGCGGTTGCAGACGTGAAGCCCGGCACACCTGGAGGACCCCGGGGCGATCGCGGCCACATCCGGGGAGACGCGCCTGAGTCACTCCGCCCCCGCTCGCGTCCGTCCGTCCTGCCGGTCCGCCCCGTCTGTCCCGCTCGCAACTCACTCTCGGCTCCCACCTCCACCCGCACTGTGATAGCCCCACGCGGGCGGGGCGGGGCGCCGGGGGCGGGGCTGCCTCTTAAAGGGCCACTGGCCGCTGCCCTAAGGCCACTTCCTGGGGGCGGAGAGGACCTCGGCGGCTGCGACTGCAACCGGTACGGCAGCGGCTCCCGGGTCCCGAGATTCCTGGCTTCGTCCATCAGAGCCTTCGGACACTCCCAGCTCGGGCTGTGCGTGCATCGTTGGCCCCCGGCCGGCGAGGGCGGCTCCCCATCCGCTGTCAGCTTCGCCTCCTTCTCTTTGGGGCCCGCGCCCGGAGCCCGGCCGGGCCTCTGACCGGTCCCCGGAGCCCTACAGCGACCGCGATCTGCCCAGAAACTCAGCAGCTGAGTCCTCCTCCCAAGATCTGCCCTGTGCTCGCCACCGTCACCTGCTGGTTGGATTCCGGAAACCCACTATCTGAAGACCACAGGAGGGAATCGCTGACCACGCAGAATCAGGCACTTCTGGACCCAAAGCTCCTTTGGTCTCTCTGGCCGCCCCTCTCCTCTTTTAATCTGTTGTCTCATCTTCTCAGAGACTCCTGTGCCTTGAACCCCACAGCCACCTCCGAGTCGCTGGGGTGGCCTGCAAACTTTGCTGCCTGGTCCTCCAGCCGACCTGTGCCTCCACACCCAGCGGATCTGAACGTTGCCACCCAATTCTGCACCCACCCAGGAAGCTCTGCCTAGCCTTCTCCTCCCCTGTCTTCCGTACTCCCCAAAATTTCTCCTCCTCCC
Organism: Pedetes capensis; assembly: GCA_007922755.1. Taxonomy (NCBI): domain Eukaryota; kingdom Metazoa; phylum Chordata; class Mammalia; order Rodentia; family Pedetidae; genus Pedetes; species Pedetes capensis. The sequence goes on from VMDO01031993.1 coordinate 11,663, forward strand.
GTGTCCTCTCCGCCCCCTTCGTTTGGGGGCCCCGTGACCCTGAACGTGGGGGGCACGCTCTATTCCACCACGTTGGAGACCCTGACCCGCTTCCCGGACTCCATGCTGGGGGCCATGTTTAGGGCCGGCACCCCCATGCCAGCCAGTTGCAACCCCCAAGGAGGCGGCTACTACTTCATCGACAGGGATGGCAAGGCCTTCCGGCACATCCTCAATTTCCTGCGGCTAGGCCGCCTGGACCTGCCCCAGGGATACGGAGAGACCGCGCTCCTCAGGGCAGAAGCTGACTTCTACCAGATCCGGCCCCTCCTGGACGCCCTGCGGGAACTGGAGGCCTCTCAGGGGAGCCGGGCCCCCAGCCCTGCCCTGCTTCACGCCGACGTAGACGTCAGCCCCCGCCTGGTGCACTTCTCCGCCCGCCGGGGACCCCATCACTATGAGCTGAGCTCTGTCCAGGTGGACACCTTCCGGGCCAACCTGTTCTGCACCGACCCTGAGTGTCTGGGCGCCATGAGGGCCCGGTTTGGTGTGGCCAATGGGGACAGGGCGGAGGGGGGCCCACATTTTCATCTAGAGTGGGCCCCCCGCCCCACACAACTGCCAGAGGTGGAGTATGAGAGACTGAGGCTGCAGCCACTGTGGACTGGGGGGCCGGGAGAGCGGAGGGAGGTGGTAAACACGCCGGGCTTCCTGGAGGAGGTGCTGCGGGTGGCCCTGGAGCATGGCTTCCGCCTCGACTCTGTCTTCCCGGACCCGGAAGATCTGCTCAACTCCAGATCGCTGCGCTTTGTCCGCCACTGAAGATGCTGCCCTCAGTGTGACTGTGGGGAGGAGGGGGGATGGGGCCATTGAGGGAGCAAAGGCTCCCCGAAAGCCTCTTTCTAGCTCTGACGTGGGAGCTATGAAAGTCAGGGGTCCCACTGCACCTGACTGGAGCCCAGATGGAGGCTGGAATTCCGCAGCCTCAGCCCCCGAGGGCTCACAAGTGGTCCGAAAGGTCTGGATTGGTGCCTCTCCTGGGAGGGCACCGACGGTGCTTTGGTTTGTACTTGCCTGAGGCTGGGGACCTTCAGGATCTCTGAGGATGGAGCTTAGTACTCAGGGGTCTGGAAAAGTGGGGACTATCTCTTTGCTCAAGCTAGACCCAGAGGAACCCCGGAAGGATACTGAGGTCAGAGGGGAAGAGGATATTTTGGATTCCCCTAATGTGGTCTCCGGGGGCTGAGTGGCTTGGCTTGACCTGACCAAGGAAAGACCAGAATACTCTGGAACATAGGAAGGGGGGATGTTCTTTGCTAAGTCCCAACCCACCTACAGAGGGAGCTAGGCCATACCCCATGCTAGACTGACCCAAGGAATCTAGGCAAACCCCATTAGCAAAGGGGCCGGAGCACCCCTCTGGGATTCCAGGTGTTTTGAGGGATTCTATCCTGTAGGAAGTGGGTGGTGTGTTTTTGTGTCCTGGCCTTCCTTTGTGTGTGCACTCGTGTCAGCCAGTGTGATTGACTGATCCATGGGTCATTGGCAGCCCTGTTCCTGTCTGTGTTGCTGACTACCGTGTCTACGTGATGGTCCCTCCGTGGTCTCTGCACGTCTGGGCCTGTTCGGGGTTGCCCAGCAACTCTTCAGGAACGAGTACATCTGTGGTATGTGTGTGAGTAGGTTGAGATTCGGTTTAATCACAGGGTGTGTGTGTGAGGGTGCCTATGTGTCGCGTCACCACGTAGGCAGGAGGGGCCTGTTTGGGTTTGAGTCACTGGGATCTTCCTGTGAGAGGTAAAACAAGTCACTGGGCTTGGCTGGGCCTCTGAGACCTGTGGGGAGCTCTTGGTTGCTTAGGCAACCACAGCCTGTTGCTAGGAGACAGCTGAGGAAGGCCAAAGGCTGCCCTGGGCAGAGAGAAGAGATGTGAGTCTGAGAGAGTGGGGGAGGATAAAGGGAGGGATGGGATCTCTGGGGTACCCCTGAGGGCAGGGATGGGTACCCCTGAGGGCAAGGGGAACACATGCACCGTTTGTTCGCCGGGGGAGTCGCTCACTATTTGTCACCGATGGCTTACAAAGAAAAATAAAATTGCTTTTGGAACCACAGAATTGTAAAGGCCACTGTCCCCACTGCAACAGAAACCCTGCTTTGTCTATGCATCTCCTCCTGCTAGAGATGTCTCCCCGCTTGACCCCAGCCAAGGATGGAACAGTGGGATTGTTCTGGGACACTCTAGAACTTCCCAGGCACCCGGCCGGAACAGGAGCTGGGAGCATTCTGAGGCCTTTCTAGCCCCAGCCCCAGCAGCTCGCATGTGGGTGCTGGCACTAGGTGGGCTTTTCGTGGGAGTGGCCCAGGCCTGTATCTTTTGCCGCCTCCCAGCCCATGACTTGTCAGGCCGCCTGGCTCGGCTTAGCAGCCAGATGGAGGCCCAGTGGAAGGAATGGGCCTCCCCAGATTTCTCAGCCTTTGCCTTAGGTGAGACCAGACATCCAGGGCTGGGTCCCGCAACAATCACCCTCTTCCCCCAGGGGAGCAGCAGGAGCCCCTCAGCCACTGCCTCAGTCCACACCCCTCTCTGGACACCCCGGCCTCTCCCTCTGGGAGAGCTCTGGATCCTAGAAAAGTAGAAGAGACCCCAGAGCCTCCTGGGCTGGTGAGGGAATCGCTGACCTTTTGCCCAACTGTACAGACGAGGTGACCATGAACAAAATCACAGAGAAGACTCACAGAGTCCTGAGGGTCATGGGTGAGGTCCAAGGGGAAACGAAGTCTTGGGCTGAAGCGGGTGCAAAAGGCAGACGGGAGGCAGGGGAGGAGGTGCGGCAAGTGCAGACAGGAGGGCCGATCAGGGGGAGGCCCAGGGCAATGTCGCTGCCCTCTGTCTCCGCAGAGATCAAAGGTTCCTTCTCCTCACTCCCTCCGTACTGGCAGTGGCTCCTACAGACCAAGATCCCCCAGTACATGAGGGAAGGTACCGCTGGGGAGGAGCGTCCGAGGGGCCTAGGGTTTGGGGGGGGGCAGCCACCCCCACCTTCGCCTTTCATTGTATTTCAGCTCTCTGCGCTCCTGCCTGCCGTAAGTAGCAAAGGAAAGGAGGAAGCGGGGCCTCCGGGGTTGCAGGAGAGCGAGGCCTCCAGAGAAGGAAGTTGGGCAGCTGGAAGGGTGGAGGTCCCGCTTCCTTCGCCAGCGCTGCTCCTGCTGTCTCCGGCAGGGGGCAGCACCATCCTGTACAACTGCTCCACCTGCCAAGCCACAGAGGCGTCCTGTTGGCCCCGAAAGCGCTGCTTTCCAGGTCTTTACGCTCCCCACCTGGGCCCCGCCCCGAGCCCTTAGGCTCCCCAATCGATGGCGGGTGTGGTCCCCAGGGTCATCCACGGCCTCGTGGCTTCCATGCAGGAAGTCAAGATCTGCGGGAAGCCAGGATTCTGCTGCTGTCCTTCTCCGGAGCGATCCTGCTTCTGGGCGCCCTCAGCTTGCAGCTGGAGTGAGTTTCGAGATCAGGGCTGGACATGACCTCTCCGCCTCCCTCCTGCCCTGTCCATCCTCCCTCCTTCCTCCATTTTTATTTTAAGCTAGGATATTACCATGGGGCTGGGATTTAGCTCAGTTGGTAGAGCGCTGCGCTGCAGTCCCTGAGGTCCTGAGTTCAATTCCCAGCACCGCAAAAATGGGAGAAGGACCTGGCAATCCACTTCCAAGGCAATCCCGAAACAATCAGCCATTGAAAACCCTATGAGGGTCGCTATGAGCCGGATACCGACTCGACATCACCTAACAACAACAACAACAAGGATATTACCAAGTTACACAGGCTGGAGGGGACTTCTCAGCTGTGGGTGCCTGGAGTCCTAGAGACCATATGACCCTCCAGGACCTACCGTCCTCCTCTGTCTTCCCTCAGATCTCGACACCTTCAAGCAAAAGACTTGTGAAGATGCCCAGAACCTCCCCACCTCCAGCTCTAAGGAATGCGGAATACAATTTCCACATCCCTTGGGGTGCACCCTTTTTTCCCAGCCCCAAAGGTTTAGTCCCCCAGACCCTAAAACCCACACACCCTGCACCATCAATGCCAGGGTCACGTGGCCTTCAGGAACCCAGGCACCCACACTGAGTTCCTTCCCTCCGGCCTCCACCAGACAGGGTGGTGCTCCATGCCAGGAAATTATCTACAGAAGGAAAGAATCCCTCCACACACCACCACCCTCCCACACCCCCTCTGTCCATTCCCGGAAGGTGGGGGCTGTCTTCCCCAGAAGCTGCTCTGGGCCGTCCTGGAATGAGAGTTCTGGAGAACTCCTTCCCTCTGGCAAGACCACATCAGTCAGCACGCTGGCAGGCTGTTCCCCATTGTGTTAACGAGGCAGCCCCGGCCTCCCGTCCTGCTGAGCCCAACTAAACTTTCTGTATGATATCCTCTGCCCCCGCCTGGTCTCTGTAACTGGGGAGGGCAGAAGGGAGGCCGGAGATTCTCAGTGTGGCACAGAGATTCTAACCCAGGGGGAGTTGGTATTTGGCAACCCCCCTCCCCATAGACATGTAGCAATGTCTGGAGAAAATATTGATTGAGTGGGGAAAACAGCACTGACATCCAGTGGATAGAGACCAGAGATGCTGCTAAGTATCCTACAATGCACAAGAAAAGCCCCTGCCGTGAAGAATTATCCTGCCCACCAGGCGCGTGGCGCACACCTGTAACCCCAGCGGCTCCTCGGGAGTCGGAGGCGGGAGGATCACAAGTTCGAGACCAGAGGTAGTCTGAGACCAGAGGTAGTGTCTCTGTGTAACTTAGCGGGGCGAGGCCCTGGGTTCAACCCCCAGTACCGCAAAATAAATAAATAAAATAATAATAATAATAATAATAATTATTATTATTATCCTGCCCAAATGTCAACAGTTCATGGTTGAGAAACCCTGACACTGGTCCTCTGTGGATCAAGAGTTTGGGATTTGGCGGACGGATGTCACATGAAAGCCAGAGGAAACAGATGCACCAAAGCACATTTTCCTTTTACATTTTGACATCTTTGAAGGCAGACCGCATCTTAAACTGAAGGCATGCTGTGGCTTAATGGATGAGTATTTTTTCTTACCAATCCATTAAATAATGGTATGTATTACAATTGATAGTATCTTAAACTCAATGAAATGTAGTAGTACTTAACCCTATATGACTGTTGTAAAGTCCAAATAAATTCATATAAAGTGGTTGGGACAGCTGGGCATGGTGGCACACACCTATAGTTCCAACATTTAAGAGGCTGAGGCAGGAGGATCACAAAGTTTGAAGCCTGTCTGAACCACACAGAAAGACCCTGTCTCAAAAACAAACAATGCTTGAAACTGTGCATGGCCTAAAATAGGCACTCATTAAGTATTGTTATTTGTTGTTAGGTGCTGTGGAGTCGGTGTCTGACTCCCAGTAACCCTATGTAGAACAGGCAAAACAGTATTTGTAGGGCACTGCCTAGAGAGGCAGTTTGCCCCGGGGCCTATGTAGGCCCCTTGGAGGATTGAGGCTTGTTCCCCAGGCTGTCACCTTTGCCCTACATTCGGGAACTCAGGGTCCTTGAGCTCCCCAAGATGGCGCCGGCATCTAATCCCTTGCCTCAGACCCCTCGACACTGATTGGCTGTTTCCAAAACCCCTGAATGGCTCCCGATTGGACCGTTCTGGAACCACCCCTGATTGGCTACTTTTACAAAACCAAATTTGAATATCCCCTCTGATTGGCTGAAACCCATATGGGTGACTGCCTCTGATTGGTCCCTGGCTAGCCCCAGAAGAGTATATAAGGGTGGTACACGGAGCAGTCTGGGTCCATTCTATCGACCAGGACAGACAAGGAAACAATGAAGAGCTGTTGGAGCAGAGCACTTGGAGTCGGCATCTTCACTGGGAAGAAAGAAGCAAGGAGCCGCCATGGGCATCAGCCTCTGAGCCTGCATTTCTCAAGGCTTCTCAGAGCAGCCGTGGGCATCAGCCTCCTTTCCGGGTGGCCCAGCTCTTGGGTGCTCAGCTCCCCCTCACCAGAAGATGTGTCTTTGGTGGCTGGCTCCCGCTCACGGCCAGAGCAAGTCCAGTGGCAGGGCGACGCCCCACAAGTATTGTTAGTGCTTCTCTGCTATTCATAGGGTTTTCAATGGCTAGCTGTTTTTGGGGAGGGGGTTGCCAGGTCCTTCTCCCAAGCCTACAGCACCAAATATTCCCAGGCGGTCTCCCATCCAAGTACTAACCAGGCCCGACCCTGCTTATTTCCAAGGTCTGACACCACGGTGGTATGGCTGCAGTCCATTAAGTATTAGTCACTATAATCTCTTGCCTAAAGCACTTCCTTACAAAATATACGCTTGGCTTCTGTTTGTCTTGATATTCAAATCTCTTTACCAGTAGCTCTCAATCGTCTTAGCTGCTATTCAGACCAGTTCTATTTTTGTTTTGTTCTGTTTTGTTTTGAAATACAGTCTCGCTGTGTAGCCCAGGCCAGTCTAGAACTCACTATGTAACCCAAACTGGCCTCCAATTCATGTTTATCCTCCACCACCACGCCCAGATTTTTTTTTTTTTGTACCGAGTGGGAGAACCCAGGGCCTTGCACATACTTTCCAAATGCTCTGCCACTAAGCTGCACCCTAAGCCACTTTTTAAAAAATTTTTATCTTAAGCTAGGATATTACCAAGTTACACAGGCTGCCTCTGGCCTCGAAGTTGCCATCCTTCTGCCTGTGCCTCCCGAATTGCTGGGCTCACACACAGTTCTAACTGGAATTTCCATTCGAATGCCCACGGGCATCACAGACGCCCAACCATCTTCACATGTTCAGCCACGCCTCATCCTTGAGCGTCCCTCAGCCCTCGAGTGATTAGTCTCTAGTTAGAAGGCAATGTCACCTGCCATCATGCACATCCCCACCCCCTTCCTCGCATGCCCCTAGCCAAGGTCTCATCAGTAACCAAGTGGCCTTCCTTTGGCATGTTGCTTGCAGTGAGGCACCTGCACATGCCTGGAACTTTATCTCTCGGCTCTGCCCACCTGCCAGCCACATAGAATCACTTCCACTTGTCTGAACACTTGGTTTCTGGCTGCCTTTGCCCAGGCTTGTCGCTCCATCTGGGATGCCCTGCCGATCTGGCTGAACGTTACCTCTTCTGCAAAACTGCCAGTGGGCCCCTGGGGCAGAGTCGAGTCCCTTCTCCAGGCATCTCTGAGCTGCAGCCCCTGTTCTGTCAAGATCGTGGTGTTAAGCCGGGCGCGATGGCTCACTCCTGTAATCCCAGCGGCTTAGGAGGCAGAGGCAGGAGGATCACAAGTTTGAGACCAGAGGCAGTCTGCGTAATTTGGCAAGACCCTGTCTCTAAAAGTAAAAAAATGGGCTGGGGATGCAGCTCAGTGGTCCAGCACTTGCAGAGCATGCAGGCACAAGGCCCTGGATTCAACCCCCAGTACCAAAAAAAAAAAAAAAGTTTCCCACATTCTTCCACACGGTCCCCATGGAGAGGTCGGTCTGTGTGCCCTTCCTGTCCACCTGGGCTCTGTGATGAGCTGAGCAATGGAACATTGCAGACGTGATGCTATGCCACTCTCTGGGCTCAGGCCTCGGGGGCTGGCACCATTCATTCCCCCCTCGTGTGGAACCCAGGTCACCATCTATGAGGAGGCCCAGCTTCAGAAAGGGTCCACATGGTGGGGTCCCAGCCAAAAGCTAGTGCTCACTGCCAGATGTGTGCTTGATAATACAGCCCCCAGCTGTCAGGACAACCCCTCTTCTTCTTTCTTCTTCTTCTTTTTTTTTTTTTTTTTTTTTTTTTTT
>VMDO01031994.1:0-10069 GCA_007922755.1 Pedetes capensis
TGGTACTGGGGGTTGAACCCAGGGCCTCGCGCCTGCATGCTCTGCAAGTGCTGGACCACTGAGCTGCATCCTCAGTCCATTTTTTTAGTTTTTGAGACAGGTTCTCGTAAATTACGCAGACTGCCTCTGGTCTCGAAGTTGCGATCCTCCCGCCTCTGCCTCCCAAGCCACTGGGATTACAGGTGCGCGCCCAGCCTACTCATACTCTTCTTCTTTTAGCTCACAGTTTAATGCCTTTGTTGAGTTTGATGCTGCCATACCATGCTGTTTATTTTCCTTAAGTATTGGTGATTCTTTTTTATGTGCTTATCTGTGTTTGCAATTCCTTGTTTGGATGCTTTTTCTGTTTGCCTTTAGCTAATTCATGAGCTCTGTGTGCATACACACACACACACACACACACACACACACACACACTGTCCCTTAGTATCCATAAGAGATTGGTTCCAGCCCACCCCCCAAGTAAAATCTGTAGACACTCAGTTCACTTATATAAAATGACATCGTAATTGCCTGTACTCTACTCATATCCCCCCATATTCTTTAACTTGTCTCTTTAAATTTAACACAATGTAAATGCTATGTAAATAATTGTTTTACTGTATTGTTTAAGGAATAATGACAAGAAAAAGTCTATCCATGTTCAGTACTGATAGAATTTGTTTTGAATGCCTTTGATACACTATTAGTTGAATCTAAGGATGCAGAACCTATAAATACAGAGGGCTAACTGTATATATACTGTTGATTCCTGTTTGTTTAGAGAACTCTGACTAGTAAACAAAGGTTTGACTGGGAAATAATTGATATTTATTGAGAAAGAGTTTTATCAAGAAATGGAAAGCCCGGGCGTGGTGGTGCACGCCTGTAATCCCAGTGGCTGGGGAGGCGGAGGCAGGAGGATCGCAAGTTCAAGACCAGAGGCAGTCAGTGTAACTTAGCGAGACCCTGTCTCAGAAAATAATAAAATCTACAAAATGGGCTGGGGGTGCAGCTCAGTGGTCCAGGCCCTTGGGTTCAACCCCTAGTACCGCAAAAATAAATAAATAAATAAAATTAAATTAAATAAAAAAATAAAAGAAATGGAAAGCCAGGCTTGATGGCACATGCCTATAATCCCAGAAACTCTGGAGGCTGAGGCAGGAGGATCATGAGTTTGAGGCCAGAGGCAACCTGCACAACTTTGCAAGATCCTGTCTCAAATTAAAAAAATGAGAAAAGGGGCTGAGGGTGCTGCTCAGTGGTGGAGCACTTGCTTAGCATGCATGAGACCATGTACTCAACCCCCAAATACTTCACACACACACATAAACAAGGAAATAGAGAATGTTTGAGATACTATAGAGAATGATATTATGTATTTTAGGTGGGCACGGGGCGTCTCTTCAGCTCTGAGAGAACTGCCCCACCTCACAGAGCCCTAGGCGCACACCCAGCTGGAGTCTCCAGTGCCTCCCAGAATGCAGCTGGGTGCATGTGCCCCACTGAAGGGCTTTGTGCTTTTGAAGGGCGGGTATCAAGTCCTGGTTACCATGGGGACCAGGATCCTCATTCTCCTGCCAATACTATAGGACCTGCCGAAGATAGCTCCTCCCTATAAGGTGGTGCCTTCTTCTACCCACTATCCCCCAGTCCTAAAAAGCCAACCAAAATTTGACTTGAAAATCTTCTGCACCCGGCAACTCTTCCAGCCTATCAGAACCCTCTGTATACAGGCTTCCTATCTATCCTACAGGTCAGTCACCCCTTACCCCTCCCATCTAGAGCGCATAAAAGCCTTGCTCCTTCCTCTGCTCTCTCCTTTGCTAGAGACAGCCCTGGCAGCTTCTCCCAATAAAGGTCTGTTGAGTTTACAGGTTTTTTGGCTCCTTACCTAACAATGTACTTTTAAGAGACTCCAATTATGAATAATTGATATCAGTGACTGCAAATCATTGATCTTAGGACCCAGCACAGTGCTTTGACATCAGAGTGCTCAACATCAGAGACTTTAGATTCAGGATATTTATTTAGATGGAATATAAGGCAGAAATCTAATTTTTACAAATGTTACCCCAGTGTTAGGGTTTTCTCTGGAGACTGATTTTTTTATTCCCTGCCCCCAAGAACTCAGAGGTTGAGTTCAGGGACTCTCCCACATACCGGACAAGTGCTATACCACTGAGTTGCACCCCTGCCCCTTTTTAATTTTTTAATTTTTTATTTTGAGACAGGGTCTCACTGAAATGCACAGGCTGTGTATGACCTTGAACTTTCGATCCTCCTATGTTGTGTAGATGATTCCTCTGGGATGGACTTGATGATTGCTACATTGATACAAAATACCTGGGATGCCTGGTTGGAGTCAGGGGTTGCTGGCCCTGCAACTGTGGTGACAGAGTGGGCAGAAATGTGTAAGTTGGTTAAATCTGTTGCAATGTATCAACATTTCCTCATGGAGGGAATGGAAGAAGGATGGAGACTCTCCACTGAGAGGGGGTGTGTTGTGTGTGTATGGTAAACAACTGGCTAGAGAGAAGAGCAGAACAGAAGGGGAAACTCAATGGGTAGTGCAGCTGCCCATGAGGCTGCCAGGGAGTCACACGCCACTTCTGTGAGAAAGCCCACTTAGGAGGGAGAGGGGACCGCTCCTATAAGGAAAGGAAGCCCACTTGAGAGGGAGTTAAAGGTGGTACAGCTGGGAGACATCTTGGTGAAAACTTCTGGGGGCAGGATTCTTCCCCTTAAAGTAGCTGTATGTAGAGGCTCTCTGCTAGTTACCTGTACCCCTGTATAAAACCCTCAATAGACTCCTGGTTCACAGAGTTCAACATAATCCATCCTTTGGTCTGTCTATGTTCTCTTTGGCTTTCATGCAACATCTTGCCTCAGCCTCCCACGTAGCTGGGATCACAGGTGTGTACCACAGGGCCTAGCAAGTTTTAATTTTATAGACTGAACTTTTTAAAGCCACAGCTAGTTTCTACTCATGTTTCTGAACAATTATAATAATCATTAGAATTTATTCAGCATTTTATTGCTAGCACAGAACTTTGTTTCAGTCTTTCATTTGATCCTCACAGTCTTGTACTATTACCTGTTATTAACTAGGTCTAAAGTAAAAAGGCAGCCTGCAGCCACACCCCTGTGTCTTCCAATCCTGTCAGATCTGGGAAGTTAAGCAGAGTCGGGCCTGTTTAGTACTTGGATGGAAGACCACCTGGGAACACCAGGTGCTGTAGGCTTGGGAGAGGGACCTGGCAACCCACTCCCCAAAATCAATCAACCACTGAAAACCCTATGAATAGCAGAGAAGCACTGACAATAGTGTTTCACCTGTTGTATGTAGGGTTGCTATGAGTGGGACACCGACTCCAGGGCATCTAACAACAACAATAAAGTAAAACAGAAAAAGTAATATTTATTGTGTTAGTTCCAATTGCTGGGCTAGATTATTTAACTTAAATTATTTCACTTAATCTTTATAATGGCCCTCAGATTATCCCTGGCCATATGTTAATTGCCAAGGGATATGTAGTTTATAAACACCAAACTGGAATTGAGTCAATGAAATAGTTAAGAAGTTGGGTTCCAGCTCCAATAATCTTAGGTGTAATTCCTGACTTTGTGAATTCTAAACCATGTAAACATGTTCAAAGTTACCCTTCCCAATCCTCATTTTCCTTGTCTATAAATAGATAAGAATAGTAACAGTAATGATTTCACAGACTCATTGTGTAGGTTTGATCATGTAAGACATGCAAAGAGCTTAGTGCACTGCTGGCAGGAACCTGGTAAGCCCTATTAAATGTTAATTGTTGTTGTTATAATTACGTTTAATACCAAAGCCCACAGTTCTTCCAAAATGTCAGCTTATCTCCATAAAAGAATGTGAAAAAGTAAAAAGTATACAATGCTGTTGGTAATTCATTATTTGTTAATTGTTAACTCTAAAGTCATAAGTGATATAACTTCCTATTCAACAAGAATTTCATAAATGTACTTTGCTTTTTGTTACACCTTTGCAGTGAAGGCTTTCTAGCTAACATATGTTTAAATCTTGTGTTGTACTTCTATATTTGAGTTTATTTCTGGACTCACAGTTATGTTCCATGGGTTTATTGTTATATCCATATGCTAATACTAATATTGTCTTGATTATTATAGCTTTATTGTAAGTCTTGAAATCAGGTAATGTATGACCTTTAACTTCTTTTTCAAATTTGTTTTGGCTCATCCAAGTCCTTTGTTTCCATATAACTTTTAAATTCAGCTTATCAAATTCCTTTTTTTTAAAGTCTGGTGAAACTGGTTTAGATTATATAGAGTCTATAAATCAATTTGAGAAGGATTGACCCTTAATTCATAAATATGGTTTAGCTCTTCATTTAATTTGTTCTTCTTTGGTTTCTCTTAACCATGTTTTTAGCTTTCATTGTATAGGTCTTGCAATTAATTTATAAATTTTTTTCCAATAACATATTTTGTAATATTGTTATAAATACATTTGAATTTTTTACTGTCCAACTATCCCTTGCTAATATGTAGAAATATTATTGATTTTTGTATATTGACCTTCTAACTTGTGACCTTGCTAATTTCACTGAGCAACGTATGAGGGTTTCATTTTCCATCCTCCCCAGCCAACACTGGGTATTATCTGTCTTCTTATTTATAGCTACACTAGTGAGTATTGAAATGTTATCTCATTTTAATTTTGATTTGCATTTCTGTGATGGCTAATGATTTTAAGCATTTTTTTATGTTCTTGCTGTGTAAGTCAGCTTTTCTGTCGCTGTGACAAACACTGAGATAAACAACTTAAAAGGAGGAAAGGTATAGTTTGTTTCACAGTTTGAGAGGTTTCAGTTCATGGTGGCTTGGCCCCATCATTTTGGGCCTGTGGCCAGGCAGAACATCATGGCAGGGAGCATGTGGTGGAGCAAAGCTGCTTACCTCATGGCTGCTGGGAAGCAAGGAGAGAGAGAGGAAGAGGTTGGACTTCCAATATGTCCTTCAAGGGCACGCTTCAGTGATCTGCATCCTCTCAACAGGCCCACCTCCTAACATTTCCACTACCTGTCAATAGTGCCATCAGCTGTGGACCAGGCCGCCAATATGTGAGCATCTGGGGGACATTTAAGACACAAACCATAACACTAATCATTTGTATGTTCCTTTGGAAAGGGTTGAGTCAGATATTTGCATATTTTTTAATTGGGCTGTCTTTTATTGTTTAGTTATTAGATTCTTTTATGTGTGTTAGGTGGCATACTTATACTGGCCTGTGTCTTTATACTTAAAATGTACTTTTTATAAACAGCATACAGATGATTTTTTTATTATTATTGACACATAGTAATTGTACAAATTAATGAAATTCATTGTGATATTTCCCAATCTTCCTACCTTGGACTCCTAAGTAACTGGCAGCACTGCACCTAGCTACTTATTTTATTTTATTTTATTTTATTGTCCCCTCTGTTTCTTTTTAGCACTTTTCCTGCCTACTTTAGATTAATTCAGTTAGAAAACTATTTTGTGTCTTTTTTATTATTATTATTTTTTGGCAGTTCTAGGGAGTTGAACCCAGGGCCTTATAAATGCTTTGCAGGTATTCTACCCCTGAGCTGCACCCCAGAGACCATTTTTCACTTTCTATTTTGAGACAGGGTCACACTAAATTATATAGGCTGCCTCCAGCCTCAAACTTGTGACCCTCCTGCCTCAGCCTCCTGAGTTGCTGGGATTATAAGGTATGTGCCACCACACACAGCCCTATTGTGTTCTTGTACTCAGGGGCTAAACCCAGGGTCTCAACACACTTTGCAAGTGCTCCACTGCTGAGCTCACTCCCCAGCACCCTCCCTCTTTTTTAAATCTTGAGACAGGGTCTCACTAAATTATGCAGGCTGCTTCTGGCCTTGAACTTGTGATCCTCCTGTCTCTGCCTCCTGAGTCACTGGGATTACAGGCGTGAACCACTGCATCCAAGAACACCAATCTTCTTAAACTCTTCCAGAAAATTGAAGAGGGAACACTGTAATTCACTTTATGAGACCAGCATTGTCTTGGTACTAAAGCCAAAAAAGACATGTCACAAAAAGAAAACTACATAACCTTATGAATGCTGGTGCAAAAATCTTCAACAAATTCTATGTAACTGAGTCAGCAGAATTTTAAAAGGATTATACATCATGACCAAATGAGATATATCTCAATACTGCAAAGGTGGTTTCATATGAGACAATCAGTTTAATCCACTATATTAATAGAATGAAAGGAAGAAAAGCCACATGATCCATCTCCATTGACACAGAAAAGTCACCTGACAAAATCTAACACCCTTTCATGATAAAAGCACACAATAAACTAGCAATAGAATAGATCTTTCTGAGAATGATAAAGGTCACAGATGAAAAATCTACAACTAACAACCTACTAAACGGTGAAAGACTGAAAATTTTTCTCCTAAGATCAGAAATAAAACATGGATGCCCACTTTTTCCACCTCTATTTAACATAGTACAAAAGGAATTCTAGCCAGAGAAATTAGGTAAGAAAAAGAAATTAAAAACATCAAAACTGGAAAGAAACAAAATGAACTCTATTTACAGATGCCATGATCTTATGTATAGAAAAAAACTAAAGAATCTGCCCCTTAAAAATTTATTAGAGCTAATAAATTCAGCAAAGTTGCAGGATACAAAATCAATAGCCCAAAACTAGCTACAGCCACATTTAGTGGTATATACCCATAATCCCAGTACCTGGGAGTCTGAGGAGGCAGGAGAATTGTAAATTGAGGCCAGCCTAGGCTATACAGTAAGACTCTATCTTAAAAAAATAAAATAAAGTAAAATAAAATAAAGCTCTATTTCTATACACTAGCAATGAATAATCCAATAAGAAAACAATTCCATTTTAATAGCATCAAAAATGAAATAGGATAAACTTAACAGGGCTGGCACAAGACTTGTACACTGAAAATTATAAAACATTGCTTAGAGAAATTAAGAAACAAATAAATGGAAAGCCATTCTATGTTTATGGAGTAGAAAACTTGTTTGTTTGTTTATTTATTTATTTATTTATTTTTAAGATGACATTACCTGAAAATGACACAGAGATTCAAAGTAATCCCTATCAAAATCCCCAATCATATTTTTTCAGGAATGGAAAAATGTATCCTACAATTCATATGCAGCTGTAGCCCTGTGGCATCTGATCCCATCAGATCTCGGAAGCTAAGCAGGGTCGGGCCTGGTTAGTACCTGGATGGGAGACTGCCTGGGAACACCAGAAGCTGTAGGCTTGGGAGAAAGACCTGGCAACCCTCTCCCAAAAATCAATCTGCCACTGAAAACCCTATGCACAGCAGAGAAGCACTGACAATAGTGTTTCCCCTGTTGTACAGAGGGTCACTATGAGTCGGATACTGACTCGACGGCACCTAACAACAACAACAACAACAACAACAACAATTCATATAGAATTTCAAGGAACTCTAGGTAGTCAAAACAATCTTTGAAAAAACACTGGAGAACGCTTTCTAATTTGGAAAAGACACTGGAGAAATTTCAAATTTCAAAACTTAATTTTAAAACTTTCAAATTTCAAAACTTAATTCAAAGCTATAAAATCAAAACAGTGTGGTACTGGCATAAGGAAGGACATAGTACTTAATGGGTTAGAATTAAGAACTCAGAAATAAAGTCCAAGATCTTTGGCCAATTGCCTCCCACGCCTTTGGTGCGAAGAATCAAATCCAGGGCCTTCCACATGCTAAGCAAGTGCTGTACCATTGACCTACATTCCCAGCCCTATGGCCAATTGATTTTTTACAAGAGTGCGAAGACTATTTGATGAGCAGAGGACAATATTTTCAAAAAACGGTGTTGGGAAAACTGGACATTTACCTGAAGAAATGAAATTGGATTCTTACCTAAATTTTAGAGTTAAAGCTATAAAAATCTAAGAAGAATATATAGGACAAATCTTTATGACCTTAAATTTGGCAATGGCTTCTTAAATATGGCACCAAAAGCATAGAAAACAAAGGAAAAAAAATAGATAAATTGAACATCAAAATTAAAAATTTTTGTGTGTCAAAGGACATACCAAGAGGATGAAAAGACACCCCATAGAATGGGGGAAATATTTGAAATCACACATATGATAAAGCTTTCATAATATATGAAGAACCTCTACAATTCAATAACCTAAAGATAATTTTATTGAAAACTGGACCAGGTGGTTGAGTAGGTATTTCTCTGAAGAAGATATACAAATAGCAAATACATGAAAAGAAACTCATATTGGTTATTAGAGAAATGCATATCACAATCACAATGAAATACTTTTTTGTTGGCTGTTATTGAGAGAGACAGACAGAGATAACTGTTGATGAGAATATGGAGACACTGGAACCCAGATTTATTGCTAGTGGGAATGTAAAATGGTACAAACACTTTGGAAAATGGTTCGACAGTTCTTTCGAAAGCAAAACACAGACTTAGCATGTGAGCCAACAATTCCACTCCAAGGTATGTACCCAAAAGAATTAAAAACAGGGAATCAAACAGATACTCCTATCTCAATGTTTGTAGCAGTGTTACTCTTAATGGGGGAGAGGTGGAAACAGCCCAAGTATCCATCAATAGACAAATGAATAAACAAAATGTGGTATATATGCACACAATGAAATATTGTTCAGGTATAAAAAGGAATGGACTTCTTCTTTTTTTTTTTTTTTTTATGTGGTACTGGGTGTTGAACCCAGGGCCTCACACCTGCATGCTCTGCAAGTGCTGGACCACTGAGCGGCATCCCCAGCCCAGTTTTTTACTTTTTTTTGAGACAGGGTCTCGCTAAATTACGCAGACCGCCTCTGGTCTTGAACTTGCGATCCTCCTGCCTCCGCCTCCGAGCTGCTGGGATTAAAGGCGTGCGCCACCATGCCCAGCTAAAGGAATGGACTTCTGATACATGCTATGACATGGATGAATCTTAAAAATATTGTGCTAAATTAATCTAGGAGTTGGGGTTTAGCTCAGTTGGTAGAGTGCTGCTCCACACTCCCAGAGGACCCAGGGTTCAATCTCCAGCACTGCAAAAATGGGAGGATGTGGCAATCCACTCCTGAATCAATCCCCAAATAATCAGCCATTGAATACCCTATGAGGGTCGCTATGAGTCCTGATTCAATGGCGTCTAACAACAATAAAGTTAAACAAGCTATATACAAAAGACAATATTGTATGCTACTTATAGGACATAACCGG
The DNA here is from genome assembly GCA_007922755.1 of Pedetes capensis. Classification (NCBI taxonomy): domain Eukaryota; kingdom Metazoa; phylum Chordata; class Mammalia; order Rodentia; family Pedetidae; genus Pedetes; species Pedetes capensis. Next base: position 9,264 of record VMDO01031994.1, read on the forward strand.
AATAGACAGAAAGTAGAATAAAAGTAACCATGGCTCAAGGGTGGACAGTAGGAAGTTATTGTTAAATAGGCACAGAGTTTCTTTTTGATATAATGGCAAAAATTTGGGAATAGAGATGATGGGTGCACATCATTGTGAATTACTTAATGCCACTGAATTGCACACTTAAAATGATTAAAATAAAGCCAAGTGGCCGTGGCTCATGCCTATAATCCCTTTGAATCCAGAGACTGAGGCAGGAAGACTGAGAGTTTGAGGCTAGAGGCAGCCTGTGCAACTTAGCAAGACCTTGTCTTAAAATAAAAAGGGGTAGGGGTACAGCTCATGGTAGAGTACTAGCCTAGCATGTGCAAGGTCCTGAGCTTAATCTTGCAGCACTTAAAAAAAAAAAAAGGTTAAAATGGAAATTTATATGTTCTATACATTTTTGCCATATTTTAATCATAAAATTAAGATGAAAAAGTACATCTGTTTCTCCCTCCTGCTTTTGTGTAATTCTTGTATATTTTTAAATTCTATACATATAATAAGCTTCTTAATTGTTATTACTTTTGCTTAAGATAGCAAATTATCTTTTAAGCATTATTGGTACATTATCATTTATTTTTTATTCTTTATTTTTTGTAGTACTGGGAGTTGAACCCAAGGCCTTGTGCATACTTTCCAAGCATTCTAGCACTGAGCTGTACTCCCAGCCTTTTTTTTTTTTTTTTTTTTTTTTTTTTTTTTTTTTTTTTTTTTTTTTTTTTTTTTTTTTTTTTTTTATCTTGAGACAGTCTTGCTAAGTTATGCAGGCTGCCTTTGGC
>VMDO01031995.1:0-19422 GCA_007922755.1 Pedetes capensis
AAAAAAAAAAAAAAGAAAGAAAGAAAAGAAAATCTCACTCCTGTATATTGCACCAGTAATATTTAGAAGATATAACAAGAAAAATCCAAAACCACAATTTTAAAAACGAAACAAAAAAAGATAAACAGGATTAGGTTTTTGCACATGAGATCCATGGAGAAAATGACAAGATATCATGAAAAGAATCCAAAGGTATATCTGGATGAGCGTCCATGGAAGAGAATACTTATCATGAAAAACATAAGACTTCTCCCTCATCTTAATCTATAATCTCACCGAAGTTCCAATGAATATCTCAACAGGTTTTTCATGGAATTTGAGAAATAAAGATAATTCTAGCTAACACAATTTTACGGAATGAAGCAGAAAGATTCGTTCTACTTCTTTGTTGTGAAGAAGATAAGAGCTTCTTATCAGGCTATATTGATCAAAAGAGTGTGATCAGCCTAGAAATTAAAACAATACTGTAATAGAGCAGAAGAGAGAGGCTAGACATCGATCCAGGAGTAGAGAGATATTTGGTAAATGTTGGAGGAAGCATGCATTTAATGAAGAAAGGGTGGATTTTTCAGAGAATGATGTGGAGGAAAGTGTCCATCTATAAAGAAAAAATGGATTAGATTTAGGCCTTACATCATTTCCAGAGCAATCAGTTTTAAGTAGATTAACAATGTAATGTAAAAAGCAAACCATTTTAAGATATAGAAGAAACTATAGAATAATGTCATTGTGGTATCAGTTACGAAGGATTTTTTCAATAAGGGACAAAAAGCAAAAATCATAAGGAAAAAATATTGATAAATCAGACTATTATTTAAGTTAAGTCTAGCTGCCATGATAAGATGACTGCAAAATGTGTTATGGCTCAAATGCAGTCGAATTTTATTTCTGCTCACTTGGCAGTCCCAGGCCAGTCTTCCTGGCTGGCAGGAACTTCTCCTCTGTGGTCACACTGAGGGACACGGCTGATGGAAGATCTTCAACCCACAGCCTCCAAAGCCACTGAAGTCACCTGCACCTTGGTCAGCCAGACCCAGAAACAGTGTGCGGAGGGGGACAAACCAACTTGCTAAGAGCCTTGGCCAGGAAATGACAGGTATTACTTGTAAGAACACCCTACGCTTAAAATTCAGCCAATGGGCTATTGCTACTGAAGGTATTCAAGCAGTTCACTCTGGCACTGTGCCCAGCACAAGGAAACAATGTTTTCTGAACTTAAATTTTTCTTCTCAACAGAAGACACTGTCAGCAAAGATGGAAAGGTAAGCCTTAGATGGAAGAATGATATTCTCAGTACACAAGATACGGTATAAAGGACACCTCGGTATAAAAACGGTATAAAACCACCTAGTACAAAACCTGGCAAAGATTTGGAACAGATAGAATTCACAGAAAAGTGATTTGTAGCATCGGGCACAGTGGCGCATCCCTGTAATCCCAGCGGCTCTGGAGGCAGAGGTGGGAGGATCGCAAGTTCGAGACCAGAGGCAGTCTGTGTAATTTAGCGAGACCCTGTCTCAAAAAGTAAAAAATATGGGCTGGGGCACAGCTCAGTGGTGTAACACTTGCAAAGCATGCAGGCGCGAGGCCCTGGGTTCAACCCCCAGTACTGCCAAAAAAAAAACACGTGATTTGTAAACAATCTAGAAAAAAATTTAAAAACACTCCACAATGCTAGGAGTGCCAACAAAGAAAGGATACCATGTTTTTGACTAACTATGGCAAACATTAGAAAGACTGAATCCAGCTCTGACTATAACATTGTCTTAGCTAGGATCGTGTTTATCAAGTTCCACGAAAAATCTGTTGAGGTTTTCATTGGAATTGGAGTGAGTTTTAGTCGGACCCGACTCTGTGGCGCCTAACAACAACAACACAGATTAAAAATCTTCCCACTGTGCTGGGACTGCTAATATGTCAAAATTTCAAACAAGAATTCTCTTACTGAGCAATTCTATTTTTAGAAATTTATCCCATAGGCACAACCACACATTTGCACAAAGATATATGTACAAGAATTGTCAGTGTGGGGTTTTTTTTTGTAATAACAAAAAAAAATTATCATCAAAGAAGAAATGGATAATGCCAGTCAGTTATAGAATCCATAGTTGTTGTTAGGTGTGGAATCGGGTCCAACTCACAACGACCCTATTTACAACAGAGCGAAACACTCTCTGACACTGTGCCATGCCTGGTGCTTTGTCGGTACTTCTCTGATATTCATGGGGTTTTCAATGGCTGATTGTTTTGGGATTGTTTTGGGAGTGGGCTGCCAGGTTCTTCTCCCGACAGACCATATAGAATACCATAATATGAAGCAATCCAAAACTGAGTTGCATCTTAAATATTGTCATGAGAAAGGTTACAAAACGTTAAAAATATATTTAAAGAATAAGTTTCAGGATGATATAGACAGTATGGCTCCATATATTTAAAAATCATTAAAACTATGTATGTACACATAAGCCTGCAGCCGTAGCCCTATGGTATCCGATAGCATCAGATCTCGGAAGCTAAGCAGGGTCGGGCCTGGTCAGTACCTGGATGGGAGACCGCCTGGGAACACCAGGTGCTGTAGGCTTGGGAGAAGGACCTGGCAACCCCCTCCCCAAAATCAATCCACCATTGAAAACCCTATGAACAGCAGAGAAGCACTGACAATAGTGTTTCGCCTGTTGTACGTAGGGTCACTATGAGTCGATATCGACTCGACGGCACCTAACAACAACAACAATGTACACATATGTATATAAATACACAAATGCAAAGGTGTGAAAAGATACACACCATCCTGTGTTAGTGATTTGAGTTTTGAACATTGAGTATGTAATACTTTTGTAGCCAAATAAGAGAATGACTCCACTGATCAGGCGAACATCTGAGGGAGCAGTCCCCCTAAGATGGCCTTCCACTGCATCCGGAGGGGTACCCTGTTACGGAGACAGGACATCTCATCAGGTTGCACTGTGGCCTGGGGAAATACCCTAGAGTGATCTGTCTCCTTTGGCCCTAGTTTAAAGTTCTGCAAGTATCCCTCTGGTCACTCAGGTTTGGTGGGAATCGTGGGGCATCTGAGATGCTGCTCATATTCCCGGGGCTCTGCCCAGCAGTGTTGACAGCTGATAACTCATCCTGAACCCCTCCCAGGAGCCGCCTTGGCCGACCATGGCTCCCATGCTTGAGGCAATGCCCTTTTCCAGAGTGGGGAATTTGCACCTGATGTTAGGTCTGTGCCTGGTCCCCTTACCTGAACGTGGGACTCTCTCAATGGCTCTGGAACTGTGCTACCCAGATCTCCCTTCAAGAGAGCCTCCCTCGAGGGGCAGATCTGACAGCTTCCTGCTGCCCAAGCTTTGGGTCTACCGGAGGGCACCTAAGGTCCACTATCTCCCCAGAGTGCTCCTGGCCAGGAACTAAGCTTAGCGACTGCGACTGTGTGAGTGTGCATAGGTGTGTGTGTGTGTGTGTGTGTGTGTGTGTGCACGCAGGGAGGAGGTATCAGAGTTGGGTCCTTCTGGTCAATGCGGGACTCTTCAGGGCCATCTGTGCACGGGGCTGCCACCGGCTGTCTGTCGGCCTTCCTGAGAGCCACACTGTGGTCTGAAGCTCCTCCCCCCAAACCTCCTTCCCTCCCTTCTTCTCTTCCCGAGTGCCTGGCAGAAGCTGGCGCCCACGCTGCTCCCTCTCCCTTTCATCCCTCACGTGCAGTCGCCTCCTTCTTTTGTCATTTCCTTGCGGCCTGTGCCTCCCAGAGGCCCTGGCCTAACCCCATTCTGCCTTCAGAGTTCCCCCCCACCATCCCCACCACAGTCCCAGCAGCCCCTCCCCCAGTCTTACAAACCTCAGTCCCACACAGGTGTGGGTCCCTTTGCGTCTCCAGCACCGAAAACTCCACCTCAGAGCTTGTACCTAGGGTAACTCAGCCTGAAACGGGGCCTCACACTGTGGCCCTTGGAAAAACATGTCTTCCATTTGAAATGACAAGTTGACATTTTGAAGATGAACATTTTCAGAGGCAATAGAAAATCAGTGGCTCAAGCCTGCCGGCACACAGAGCGTCTCTGCATAGAATGGGAAATTTCCAGGACACAACCATGGGCCCAAGTCTGGAATTAATGTTCTTACCTGAAGCATGAGATGCTCCGATCAGCCTCGCTCGAATCAGCCCCTCTCTCTTTTTGTTTCTTATTAATTGAATCTTTCCTCGAAACATTTCCAGGTGATAGTCTAGTTTTTCTTTTAAGTCATCTAGAAAGATATCCAACACTTGGCAATACATAAACTGCAACTACAGAAATTAATATAACTTATCATCATTATGATTGATTCCTACAAACCATGCTATTCCACAGATGTTTTAACTTTAAAAGAAAATGCATCCTATGTAAGGAAGAGAAATAAAATGATGCATCATCAAAATTAATTGTTAAATTTTTCTATGCTTCTAGCAGAATGCCTGTATTTTGATAAATCACTATTATATTTCTAATGGGAAAAGTACTTTTTAGGGAGCTTTGGTGCACCATGATTTTGCTACTGACTATATGTACATGAATATATGTTGGGCTGGGGTGTAGCTCAGTTGGTAGAGCGCCGCTCTGCACTGAAGCCCTGAGGTCAATCCCCAACACCACAAAAATGGAAGAAGGATGTGGCAATCCACTCCCGAAGCAATACTGAAACAATCTGCCATTGAAAACCCTCTGAGGGTCTCTGTGAGTATTGAACCCAACTCCATGGCACCTAACAACAACCACAACACATAAACTGTGCTGTGATCAACTATGCTTCTAACTTTGCAGCGATTCATAGAGGAGTTATCAAACCACGCCAGGCAATTTCCTCATCTGTGAGAAGGGATGTCTACCATGTTCCTGGCAGGATTCCAATGAGAGGAAGAAATGTAACACCCAGCACAGAGTGGATAACTAATTGTTGTTGTTTTTAGGTGCCATCGAGTCAGTATCCTACTCATAGCGACCCTCAAAGGGTTTTCAATGGCTGAGTGCTTCGGGATTGCCTTGGGAGTGGATTGCCAGGCCCTTCTCCCATTTTTTTGAGGTGCTAGGAATTAAACTTGGGGCCTCAGAGACTGCAGTGCAGCACTGTACCCACTGAGCTAAATCCCAGCCCAGATAACTAATAGTCACTCAATATTTGGAGGCTAAAGTTGCTGTTGATGTTAGGTAATGACGAGTCAGGTCTGACTCATAGTGACCCTATGTACAACAGAACGAAACCTTCCCTGGCACTATGCCATGCCCCACACTATTGTCAGTGCTTCTCTGCTATTCATAGGGTTTTCAAAGGCTGATTGTTTCCGAAGTGGACTGCCAGGTCCGTCTCCCAAGCCCACAGCATCTGGTGTTCCCAGGCGGTCTCCTATCCAAGGACTAATAAAGCCAACTTCCGAGATCTGATGAAATTGGATGGCAGGGTGGTGCGGTTGTAGACGCTTGGAGGCTAATAGGCAATGAGAAAAGAGACCTCGTGAGGTGGAGGCAGGCGCTGCAGAGTTCTAAGTTTCTAAGTGCATTGGCCTGGATTCAGAGACTGGGGATGGATGAGAACAGGTCCACAGCATCATAGCAGAAGGTGGGATCTCCTTCCTTGTCTTTAAAGAGTGCCAGGGCCCTCCTCCAGGTGGGCACATAGGCTGGCCAGCTCTACTTGCAGGGCAGGCAGCATCTCAACTCAGCTGTCTGCACACCTCTCTAGAAGCCAGGGTACGGGGGCTCTGGGAGCAGATAAGGGCCATGCAGGCAGTAGCGACCGCTGACCTGCAGTGGAATGGTTGGGATTTTCAGACAATGGTCATGTTGTTGGCCGTTGAACCAGGACAATGGTAAAGTTGGACAGAGCAGGTCATGGACATGACCTACCTTTCCTTCTTTCTTTCTTTCTTTCTTTCTTTCTTTCTTTTTTATTTTTTTGTGGTACTGAGGATTGGATCCAGGGCCTCGCACTTGCACATTCTGCAAGTGCTGGACCACTGAGCTGCACCCCCCTGCCCATTTTTTTACTTTTTGAGACAGGGTCTCGCTAAGTTACGCAGACTGCCTCTGGTCTCGAACTTGTGATCCTCCCACCTCCGCCTCCCAAGCTGCTGGGATGACAGGCATGAGCCACTGCGCCCAGCTGGACATGACCTTTCTACAACTCAGTGAGGCCAGCTGCCCAGGCCTCTGGCTGCTGTTCTTTCATGCTGAAGGAGTTCACTGGCAGTGTCCATGGGCATCAGACGGGAAAGACAGGCTTCCGTTCAAAAAGATCTCCTGCAGTCGGAGAGGAAGTCCTTGTGAATTAAAGGCAGGGGTGCGTCTCTCCTGAGCTCCATCAGAACACAACCCCCTGTGTGTTGTGCGTGAGGTTCTGTATGGGGTCAAGGCTAAGGTCAAAGAGAAGAGATGTCAGGTCTTGGCTACCAGCAGTGACCCCTCTGGTCTCCTATGAAGGGGGAGCAAAGTGCATAGTGAGTTTACGAGCAAGTCACCAGGACTGAATGCTTGTGTCCCCCCACCCCAATGCTTAGGTCAATCTGTAATTCTCAGTGTGATGGCATTTGGAGGTGGGGACTGTGGGAGGCATTGGGTCATGAGGCTGCAGTCCTCATGAATAGAGGTAGTTTCCCTATAGGAAGAGGCTGGTGAGCTCACTTGATCTGTCTGCCACGTGAGGACACAGCAAAGGGACACCTCACCACGGAGCAGCCTCACCAAGACCCTGTCCTGCTGGCACCTGGACTTGGACATCCAACCTCCGGCATAGTGAGAAATCAAGGATGCTAAGGCCACCCCGTCTGTGGCATTTCGTAACAGCATGGAGCTGACAAGGCACCAGTTGTTGTTTGTTGTTGTTAGGTGCCCTCGAGTTGTGTCCGACTCATAGCGACCCTCATAGGGTTTTCAATGGCTGATGGTTTCAGGATTGCCTCAGGAGTGGATTGCCACGTCCTTCCCCCATTTTTGCGGTGCTGGGAATTGAACTCGGGACCTCAGAGACTGCAGAGCGGCGCTCTACCAACTGAGCTAAATCCCAGCCCAACAAGGCACCAGGGGCGTCTCCAAACTCATGCTAAGGTTCTGAAAGGCCGGCAGAGGTGCCTTGTGGTCACCCCTGGAACTGCACCCCCATGGCAGTACCAGTGGACTCCTGGGTGAGAAGGCAGAGCTTCACAGTCCAGCAGGTCACCCTGCCCTGCACCCCGCATGTGGCTTTACTATGACTTCTTGTGGAGTAAGTTGTCAAACATGGAGTTCAGCACTAAGGAGAAGATAAGGCAGCATGGGTGACCTCGCAGCAGAGAGGGTCAGGATAGCTCCCCACAGCCCTCCCACGCACAGTTCTAGAATAAGCAGACCACGAGTGATTCCCATAGAAATGACGTTATATATGGCCAGTGCCTGGTCACCATCTACAATTCTAAACCAGGTGACATTAGCTTGACACTCCAGAGACTCATGGTGTCACTCCCCACAGGGTGGCCCTCCTGGGATGTCTCCTTTTTTCTCCTACTCATTTGTCCTCCTACTTCTCATGTTTTTCTTTTTTTCTCTTTTCTTTCTTTCTTTCTTTTCTTCTTCTTCTTTTTTTTTTTTTTTTTTTTTTTTTTGGTACTGGGGGTTGAACTCAGGGCCTCATGCCTGCATGCTCTGCAAGTGCTGGACCACTGAGTTGCACCCTCAGCCCATTTTTTCACTTTTTAAGACAGGGTCTCACTAAGTTACGCAGACTGCCTCTGGTCTTGAACTTGCGATCCTCTTGCCTCCGCCTCCTGAGCTGCTGGGATTACAGGTGTGCGCCACCGCGCCTGGCCTCATCCTTTTCTTTAGGGCACATTCACAGTGGGTCAGGTGGACCGCAGGCCTGAAATGTGTCCCATACTGACCTCGCCGCTCTGCACTCCTGGCTCCCTAAGGTTTGTGCTTGGTTGTAAAACAGGCCACTAATTTCAGGGTCTAAGGGTAGGTAGCCAGATTTTGTACTAGGGCCACAGTTCTCTTAAAACCCATTGTTGTTAGGTGCCGTCGAGTCTGTACCTGACTCATAGCAACCCTGTGTGCAACAGATGAAACACTATTGTCAGTGCTTCTCTGCTATTCACAGAATTTTCAATGGCAGATTGATTTGGGGGAGGGGGTTGCCGGGTCCTTCTCCCAAGCCTACAGTACCTGGTGTTCCCAGGTGGTCTCCCATCCAAGTACTAACCAGGCCCGACCCTGCTTAGCTTCTGAGATCTGGCGGGCTTGGATGCTACAGGGCTACCGCTGCAGGCTTTAAAATCCGTAGGTGTAAAGAATAAGCACTTGACTGGAGTTGGTCCCATGTGAGCACTTTCACGTAAAATACGCAGACCAGGTAATTGTCCTGCATTAAGTCTTCAGTGTTGTTGTTGTTGTGAGGTGCTGTCCAGTCAGGTCCAACTCATAGCCACCCTCATAGAGGTTTCCGTGCCTGATTGTTTGGGGATGGTTTCAGGAGTGGATTCCCACAGCTTTCTCCCATTTTTGTGGTGCTGGGGATTGAACCCAGATCCTCAGAAAGGGCAGAGCAGAGCTCTACCCACTGAGCGACACCCCAGCACCTTCCCATGCTGTTGAGATGAAATGACAATGATGCCCTTCATGAGTAGCTCCCTTCTGGTAACTCTGCCTTCATGGCCTCCCTCCCATACCCCAGCTCCATTCTTGTGCATAAACTACAGCAAAGGCAGGTGCATTCCAAACTCACTGCGTTCTCTCTTGCCTCTGGGACTTCGCAATGCTGTTTCCATCTCCCAGAACTCCTTTCCTTCCTCTTCATATGGATGCCTCCAACCCCCCTCCCTTTTCTTTTCTGGTACTTGAAAATTGGACCCAGAGCCGCACACACTTCGCAAGTACTCTACGACTGAGCTGCACCTTCAGCCCATTTTTAAAAGATCTCCCTTTATTAGTAAATGATGATGGGGTACAGAGAGTAATACAGCATTGTCCAGCCCATTTTTTATCTTTTATCTTGAGACAGGGTCTCACTAAGTTATGCAGGCTGCCTCTAGCCTTGAACCTGTGATCCTCCTGCCTCTGCCTCCAGAGTTGCTGGGATTATAGGTGTACGCCACCACACCCGGCTCCAACTCATCCTTCCAACCTCTCTCTAAATGTCACTTCTTTCTGAGTGATCTTTGGAGATGGGGCTAGTCCCCATGATGACCTCATGGAAGCCCCATCAGGATAGGACCAGGCCATCCATGTCCACCATATGTACCGATAGCATCTGGTGCAGCGTTTGCCCACCCCAAACCTCTTTATATAAAATACTCTAGCATCACCAGCAAGAAGACCACCTTCAAAGTAGGCCAGACAATCAAAGCTCTATCTTACCAAATTCGCTCATGTCATCTACCAAGATAACTTCTTCAAGGAGGTAGGATGGAGTGAGATTTATAACACTGGACACCGTCCGAAGCAAGGCATTATATTCTTCATTATAGAAGCAAATGATAATGCTGGCAGTAGGTAGATAGATTGGGTAGTGTTTCTGAAGACACCTGCAGGAATAAATAGGAAGAAACAGATGCATCTAAAAGCCTTGAATGCTTCGGGGTTTCATTCAAACACCTTTCTTTATTTTCCTCTTTTTTCCTTCAGCTGATCGTTAGGGCGATATGGTGATGGTACATCTAAAAAAGCAAAACTTAGCCAGGCATGGTGGTGCACGCCTGTAATTCCAGCCCTTGGGAAGCTGAGGCAGGAGGATCGACACAAGTTCAAGGCCAGCCTGGGATACCTAGTGATTTCCAGGCCAGCCTGGGGCTACACAGTTAGATCCTATCTAAAAAACAAACAACAACAACAACAACAAAAGGGAAACAAACAAAAAACAAAAACAAACATTAAGATGCAGAAACATCCTTAACTTCTTATGTTGTTCGGGCATGTTTGGAATCATTTCCCTCTTCTTAGTTGCTCTTTCCTGACATTCTGTTTTAATACTTAGTTTTTCTTCAAATATAGTAGAATCACAAATTATACCCACACTTTAGCTTCTGTTATAAAAATCAATGACTAAACTCATACACGTTGGAAGGTTCGTACCTTCAAAGAAAACTCACTGTGCTTTATTCTTACGTTTGTGTCATCTGCTGCAGCTAAGCATTGTGGGGGATATGGTGTAGCTGGATTTCTTCCAAGTATTTGAGAAAAAGGTGTTATTACTTTGTGTGTGTGTGTGTGTGTGTGTGTGTGTGTGTGTGTGTATGTGCGTGCAAATGAAGGAAAAACAGAAGTTGAGTTCCAGTGATATTAGTTTGGATTGTTATATTACTATTTAGTTAGAGTTTGCGATGTTTTGGTTGTGAATTGCAGAAACCTATGGGAGCTAACTTAATCAAAATAAAAGAAGGTATATTGCAAGGTGGGCTGGGATTTAGCTCAGTTGGCAGAGTGCTGCTCTGTAGTCTCTGAGGTCCTGAGTTCGATTCCCAGCACTGCAAAATGGGAGAAGGGTGTGGCAACCCACTCCCAAGGCAATCCCGAAAGAGTTAGCCATTGAAAACCCTATGAGGGTCGCTATGAGTCGGATTCGACTCGACGGCACCTAACAACAACAACAATATTGCGAGGTAACCCGGATGTCTCTGGAGGTTACATTATAGGAAGGCAGCTGGAGCCTCAAAGATCTGATGGAACAAGAGGCTTGAGGACCATCTGGACACTGTCCATCTCTGCTGCTGTCCTTACATTTGGGAATGATAAAAATAATGAATAGCAGCAGTGATCTACCTCAACGAGTTGCAAAGAGTCAATGAATCAACATTTGTATATACTCAGAACAGTGCCTTGTATGCAGTATTATATATAAGGTTCATTATCGATTATTACTCTCCCTCTGCCACGTGGCTTGTTTCCAGTTCTTTAACTCCATAGGGTGGGAAATGTGGCTGCCATCAGCCTATCTTACAGTCCAGCACCCAAGGAGAAATTGGTAGGACTTTCTCTTTTCCAATATCAAACATTTCCAGGAAATGATTCATTCACTGTGGCCCCCAGGCTAATCAACTAGGGCCAGATGATGGGATCAAAATACAATGCCATTGTTCCCAGGGCGATCATGGAATAAGGAAAATGTTTCCTGGAAAATGCTGGGCAGGCAATCCTGCAGGGGTCCTGGGCAGGACCCTCAGGGCATTCATAGTTTGAAAGCACCCTGGAAGGACAGGAAGTGTGCTTGCTGAGTGGGGGCTGGCTCTGGGCTCAAAGGAATGGAGACTGTGAGGTGACAGAATCCAGAAAAGACCTGAGCAGGTGGAATGTTGGCCAAGTACCCATCATGCACTTGAGCCTAGAACATTAATGGGGAAAGATGGCATTGCAGAAACGTTGTAAAAGAGTGACAAGGCTTAACTTCCAGTAAGATCACTGAGTCATGAGAGAGGAAGTAGGAGGGAGGAGGGAGAGAGCAAGGGGTTGGAGGAGAGAGGGGAGAGGGACAAAATGAGAACCTAGGGTGTATGTTTTTCTAAAATTAATCAAGAAATGTTGCCATGGTATTTATGTATAGAACACTTTTTGATTTAAATAAGCAATTTTTAAGTGTAAAAGTAACTTGACAGGGCCTGGATTTGGACATCCTTTGGTGGGCCAATTTGTTCTTTGGTGATGGTATAGATTCATAATAGCATAAGATAATAGCATAGGATACTGTCCCCCCAAATCCATATGTTTAAGTCTTAATCCCCAGCACATCAGAATGTGACCTAATTTGGAAATAGGGTTGTTGCACATGCAATTTTTAAGGGTGGACTCTAATTTAATGTGACTGGGGTCCTTATCAAAAGGGGACATTTGAACCCAGAGACAGACATACATGGAGGGACAATGATGTGAAGAGATAAAGGAAGAAGGTGCCTATCTACAAGCCAGGGAGAGAAGCCATACATCTGAAACACATAAAGAATTCTCAAGCCCCAATAATAAGAAATCAAACAGTCCAATTTTAACATAGGCAAAATATTTGCACTTCAACAAAGAACATACATACATGGCCAAACAGACGCAAAACAATGAAACCACAATGAGATACCATAGCCCGCAACTGAAAACCACTGGCCATAGTTAGAGCTGGCCAAGATGTAAAGGAATTGGAAACCTCACATCCTGGTGATGGGAATGTGAGATGGCTCAATGACCTTGGGGAAGAGGCGGGTGCTCAAACAGTTAAATATTTATCCTAAGATCTACCCATTTCATTTCTCAATACTCATATAAGAGGGGGGGAAAGGCACCTATCAGAAAGTTCACACCAGCTTTATTTGCAATAGACAAAAATTGGAAATAATCCAGTTATCAATGAGTGAATGGGTAATCAAATTGTAGCATACTCATACAATGAGTACTACTCAGAAATGCAAAGAAATGAACCCATGACCGACTGATCTCATTTCAGACAACTTTCCTCCACAAATATTAACATAAGTGCATACAATACATGTAGAAGGTGTTTATTTCAGAATAATCAGGAAAGATGAAAGACGTTACACCTGAAAGAGCTGGAAAAAGAACAAACCAAGCCTGAATTTAGTAAAAGGAAGGAAATTATAAGATCATAGCAGAAACATGTAAAACAAAGACTAGGAACACAATAGAAAAGACAAGCAAAACTAAGAGTTGGGTTTTCTGAAAGGATAAACAAAATTGACAAACTTTTTCTTGGACTAAGAAAAAAAGAGAGAAGGCTCAAATAAATGAAATCAGAAATTAAACTGGAGACCTTAAAGTTGATACCACAGAAACACACACACACACACACACACACACACACACACACACCCTACGAGGCTAGAGTTATGTGCTAACAAATTGAATAATCTAAAATAAATTGGCAGATTCCTAGAAACATACACCTATCAAAACTAAATCATAAGGAAATTAAAAATCTGAACAGACCAAGAATAAGGACTTTGATTCAATAATAAAGTTTCCTATCAAAGAAAGCCTACAGATGTAGCCCTGTGGCATCAGATCCCTTCAGATCTCGGAAGCTAAGCAGGGTCGGGCCTGGTTAGTACCTGGATGGGAGACCACCTGGGAACACCAGAAGCTGTAGGCTTGGAAGAAGGACCTGGCAACCCCCTCCCAAAATTCAATCTGCCATTGAAAACCCTATGAACAGCAGAGAAGCACTGACAATAGTGTTTCCCCTGTTGTACAGAGGGTCGCTATGAGTTGGATACCGACTCGACGGCACCTAACAACAACAACAACATCATCAAAGAAAAGTCTAGGACCAGATGGCTTAACCATTTTATGTTTCGAATTCTACCAAACAATTAAAGAACTAACATAATCTTTCTCAAACTCTCCCCCCAAAATTGAAAAGGATATCAAAGTCAGGCAAGAGTACCATGATAAAAAGAAAATTACAGGCCAATATCCTTGATGAACATAGTTGCAGAAATCCTCAAGAAAATATTAGCGAATCAAATTTGACAGCACTTTAAAAAGGTCACCCATGATGATAAAATGGGAATTGTTTCTGGGATACGAGGATGGCTGAATATATGCCAATCAATAAATATGACAGCCCACAGTAACAGAATGAAGCAGACTTTGAAAAAAATAGGTGGCAGGCTGAAGCATTTTCTATTAGAAATGAATCCACCTTTGACCAGAAGCCCTTGTTGGTGACTGAGCAAAAAGACTTGTGGATGACTTAGTTCTTAGAAATCTCTAGAACACATTCTGTGCTATATATTCAGGATATATACTCTTTATACCAAAAGCTTTAGAATCTTTTGTCCCCTTCCTTTCCTTCCTTCCTTTTTTCCTTTCTTCCTTCCTTCCTTCCTCCCCTCCTCCCTCCCTCCCTCTACCCCTCTCTTCTTTCTTTCTTTTCTTTTTTCCTTTCTTTCTCTTTCTTTTTTCTTCTTTCTCTTTCTTTCTTTCTTTCTTTCTTTCTTTCTTTCTTTCTTTGTGTTAGGTATTTAACCTAGAGCTTCATGCATACTAGGTAAGCATTCCACCACTGAGCTGCACCCCCAGCCCCTTTTTAATTTTTTGAGACAGGGTCTTGCTAAGCTGCATAGGCTACCGCTGGCCTCGAACTTGCCATCCTCCTGCCTCTGCCTCCCAAGTGACAGGGATTATAAATCAGCACCACGGCACCCAGCTAGAATCTTGAAATAGAATCTTGACATTATCTGACTTTGAGGTCTCAAAATAGGAATCTAATTACTAGGTGTCACACACGCTGAAATTAAAATCTGGTTAGTGAAAGAACATACATTTTATTTCTGGTATCTGGTACCTCTCTGTTGCTGCCCAGTATTCTGCTCATAATGGCATTAAATCCATATTTCCTAAGGTCATTAAAAAATTTTGGGTCCGAATAGTTCAGACTTTGATCTGCAAGAAAAAGTAATTAGAGTCACATAAGTAAAGGCTTACAACCATCATGCTGATGCAGGACAACAAAAACTATATCCTGAAGTCAGTCCTTTTCTAAAGAGGCAGAGTCATTTTCTTAGAATCCCTCAGATGGTGAGGTTAAAGTGGGAGCACTAAGTATTTACACAAATTAAAGCAGATTCTGTAGCAAAGTGTAATTATTAAGTCTTCCGTGGGAAGACGCTCTGACCACTGGGCACCATTGGAATTCCCAACCGCAGTGTGGGATTCTAGTAATGGGAGGATTTCGGGAGAGTGAGGGAATGAGAGCGGAAGTCTCTCTTCTGAAACCCCATTAGAGAGGATAAAACACGGTAACATCAATCATGTCGACAAATGACAAAAACTCCTAGGTGGGAAGAAAAAACAAAAGGTAGTCATAAAAGAAAACCAAAGCTAAACAAAAGGTTAAAAGCGAGTGATTAGTCGAGGAACACAGGAGTCAAAAATATCATGTTAGAAAGTATATGCTTCAGTGGAAGGGGGACACAGAAAGTCATTTTATATTAAGAGATATAAATTGCAATAGAGAGCTAAGAGTAATAAGCATGTATTTAATTATTGTTGTTGTTGTTAGGTGCCGTCGAGTCGTGTCCGACTCATAGGGATCCTTATAGGGTTTTCAATGGCTGACTGTTTCGGGATTGCCTTGGGAGTGGATTGCCAGGCCCTTCTCCCATTTTTGAGGTGCTGGGAATTGAACTTGGGACCTCAGGGACTGCAGCGCAGCGCTCTACCAACTGAGCTAAATCCCAGCCATGTACTTAATTACAATCAAATAATACTGCAACCAACGAAAAATGATTAGAAATATCATCATGTACTGCCACAAATAGACAGTAATGGGGTATTTCAAGAAATCTTCGTCAGAGAAAATGTCTGGAAGAACTTGAATAATGTAATTAATTGTTTCCTTGGTGGGTGTATATTGTGTTTTATCTTCTAGGGAATTAACTTTTTCTTTCTATGCCCAAGGAGTGTTTTCCAAATTTTGTATGAAAAGCTATGTAAAAAGAGGAGTCTAGTCAAGACACAGTAGCCCCATTCCTCCCAGGTCCTTTTTCTTACAAGGAAAACCTCCTGTAGCTCATACAACTGCTAAGCACAGGGGAGTTCTGAAAGATGGAAGTAAGGAGACTGCCTAAGGGCCTCAGGACTTGAAAAACATGGTGAGCTCCTTGCATTTTTTGTTGTCTCCCATAAATCCCAGATGGGATGGTGCAGAAGTCTCTAACTGGTACCACCAATAGGCACAGACAAAAAAATGTTCCAAGATAAGCCCATTCTCCCTAGCCAAAGAGCTAGAAAAATGGGAGCCTAAAACCAGAAATTTAGCTCAGTTGGTAGAGCGCTGCGCTGCAGTCTCTGAGGTCCTGAGTTCAATTCCCAGCATTGCAAAATGGGACCTGGCAACCCACTCCCAAGGCAATCCTGAAACAGTCAGCCATTGAAAACCCTATGAGGGTCGATATGAGTTGGACTCCACTCGACGGCACCTGACAACAAAACCAGAAAGAAGCTGGGGGTTTAGCTCAGTTGGTAGAGTGCCACTCTGCGGTCTCTGAGGCCCTGGGTTCAATCCTTAGCACAGCAAAAATGGGAGAAGGATGTGGCAATCCACTCCTGAAGGAATCCCAAAACAATCAGGCATTGAAAACCCTATGATGGTCTCCATGAGTCAGACTTGTCTCAACAGCACCTACCGACAACAACAAAAACAGAAAGCCTTTGGCAATACCTACTGTAGCCACTCTCTGCCCTGTGGGAGCAAGCAACAGTGTCCTCTTCTCCACCCAGCAGAGTCACTGGGGCTGAGTGGAGCCTAATCTTACATCTGGTGGAAGTGAACAGCGCTATGACTACTCCCGTGGGTGGTGAAGGCTGGCTGAACCGGGAACTGTTCTACGGCGCCCCCTAGTGGAAGCAGGGGATGCTCCAGATAATGCCAGTGCTACGTTGAGCCTCCAACCCCACCTGGCAGCAACAAGAATTAGCCAAGTGCTGGGAGGTGGAGCAACTGGCATCCCCTTACCCCTGGTGCTTGATGGGGCCCAGTGGGGGGCTGAACATCTACCCTTCCCTGGCAGCGGTCAGAAGGAAACAGGGGGTGTGAGTGAGGATAGCAGAAACCCTGCTTCTCTCTTTCCCAGGGGCCAGCAAGGCGCAGCGAGGAGTTAAGCCACTCCTACCTGGTGTTGGTGAGGCACAACTGAGGGAGGGGAGGCAGGGCTAGCTGACACTCTGTACCTGTTTCCCTGCAACAACAAAGCTGTGGCAGTCAATACCGCATTTCACTGGAAAAGTGTCACTGGGGGCCAGAGGGGGTTTGAATTTCCGTGCTGCCCACCTGCAATGGGGCAATGTATATGCACCTCTGTAGTGTGGGTGGTGTCCATGGGCCCCACAGGAAACCAGGGACACACCCTCACCTGGCCCCTGTGATACAGCTCATCAGCTTACTGAAAGAGAAGTGTACATAGGATACAAAGTCTCCCAATTTCCATCATGTCCAGAACCCAGTAGAAAACCATTTATTGTGCAGAGAAGCACTGACAATGGTGTTTCGCCTGTCATACATAGGGCCGCTAGGAGTCAGATACCAACTCCACAGTACCTAACAACAACAACAAAAATGAGGTCATGTGGTCTGTGTATAACCAGATCAGGGATTTCCTGAGCATAAAGTGTCCCAAGAAATTGTAGGTAGAGGAAGGGACACAGGCTCCCATGGCTCTGTGTAGGGGAAACCAGTAACTTCTTTTTTTTTTTTTTTTTCGGTACTGGGGGTTGAACCCAGGGCCTCGCGCCTGCATGCTCTGCAAGTGCTGGACCACTGAGCTGCGCCCCCCGCCCATTTTTTTTTTTTTTTTTTTTTTCTTTTTGAGACAGGGTCTCGCTAAGTTATGCAGGCTGTGTCTGGTCTCGAACTTGTGATTCTCCTTCCTCTGCCTCCCGAGCCACTAGGATTACAGGCGTGCGCCACCACGCCCGGCTTCGAAACCAGTAACTTCTTTCACTGTTGTGGAAGAGTAAACTTGTTACACTGATAGAGAGTGATTTAGTCATTTCTGTTGAAATAAAAAACAATTACATGTATTCCGTGGCTTAGCTCTCCATATCTAGGACTCTGTCCTATAGAAATAGAGCATTACATGTATTTTTAATGTGGGTGTATTTCTCTTGACGTGTATGTGCTCTAACGGATGTTCATTGTGCCCTTTGAAACAGTAAAACAACAGGAAATAACCTAAGTATTCACCAATGCAGGAATGGCTACAAAAAATCTAATGCATTTACTCTCTACAGCTGCTAAAGGTTCAGCCAGATCCATATGTAGTCAGTCAGAATGACTACCTTGGTGTATTGTGAAAGCAAATTGCTTTGAGAGAAATGGCTAGGCATTTACCTCTTTGGGATAATAAATATATGTTTGTATTTAAGTGGTAAAGATTATGGCCGATTCTCATTTTTGGTTGATGGTCTTAAGTATTTCTCTAAAATATTTATAAATAAGTGATACTCAAAGCTATTAGGGGCTGGGATTTAGCTCAGTTGGTAGAGCGCTGCGCTGCAGTCTCTGAGGTCCCGAGTTGAATTTCTAGCACCGCAAAAATGGGAGAAGGACCTGGCAATCCACTCCCAAGGCAATCCCGAAACAGTCAGCCATTGAAAACCCTATGAGGGTCGCTATGAGTCGGATACCGACTCGACGGCACCTAACAATAACAACAAAGCTATTAAATGGGTTTCCAAGATGGCGTAAGGAAGCCTGGATCCTAAGCCTTTGAATCAATGACCCACCACAGCTGAAGTTTCCTGAAAGAGATCTGTCTTGCCCACAGGGTCAGGCAAAGCCACTTCTAGCTGGAGTCTTAGTTCCAAACCCACACCTGGCCTCTGGTGACCGGACTGATCTAGTGCCAGTCCAATACCGTGTCACTTGGAGAAGCAGCCTCTGCTCACGTCCCAGAGAGCAGGGACGCCCATCCTTGCTTTGTTCCCTTTTTCTTTGTTTTCTGTTGCTGTCTGAGTGTCTGCTTTCAGAACAGAATGAGGATGTGGCCTGAGGGTGAGGCGCAGGGCAGCTGCAGAGGGGCCACTGTGTGTCACCAGCTCAAGCAGAGCTTGGGACAGGGAGGGCCCTACAGAGGAGGGATCCATAGAACACTGTTGTTGTTGTTAGGTGCCTTGGAGTCGGTATCTGACTCATAGCGACGCTCATAGAGTTTTCAATGGCTGTTTCGGGATTGCCTTGGGAGTGGGTTGCCAGGCCCTTCTCCTAACCATAGAACATAGACCCGGCCTTTACAGCTTTAATGCCTGCTCTCTATTGTTCACTTCATCTTCTGGAGGTTTATTTATTTATTTATTTATTTATTTGTGGTACTGAGGGTTGGACCCAGGGCCTCCCACCTGCATGCTCTGCAAGTGCTGGACCACTGAGCTGCAGCCCCAGCCCATTTTTTTTTTTTTTACTTTTTGAGACAGGGTCTCGCTAAATTACACAGACTGCCTCTGGCCTCCAACTTGCGATCCTCCCGCCTCCGCCTCCAGAGCCGCTGGGATTACAGGCGTGCGCCACCGTGCCTGGCTGCTGCAGGTTTATTTTGTAAAGTAGATCTTCAAAAAAAAAAAAAAATCTTACAAATGTCATGATGAAGGAGAAAGGCAAGTTCCAAAAGGATATGTACTGCAGAATATCTACACCCGTGTTAAAAATCTCTCACAGCAGATTCTGTGTAGGGGCGGCATATGGAGCAAGTGGAAAGGCGTGGGTCGCCAATTCAGGTAGTGACACCTTGGAGTTTGGACGGAGGAGAAGGAATGGAGGGAAAATTTCTCCTGTACCCATTGAAATTTATTTCTTGAAAAACAGAGTTGCCTGAAGCAAATAGTAAACTACATAAAAGTGCTAAATTCAGGTGGTAAATGCATGTGTTCTTGTTTTACTATTTTCCATGCACAAACATATATATATATATATATATATATATAT
>VMDO01031996.1:5196-19570 GCA_007922755.1 Pedetes capensis
GCAGTCCATGGTATATTCAATAGACGTCTCCAGCACCACAATTCAAAAGCATCAATTCTTTTTCTGTCTCTCTTGTTCAATGTCCAGCTTTCACAACCATATGATGCCACTGAAAATACCATGGCATGAGTCAGATGCACCTTCGTCTTCAATGTGACATCTTTGCTTTTCAATACTCTAAAGAGATCTTTTGCCACAGATTTTCCTAAAGAAATGCGTCTTTTGGTTTCTTGACTGCTGCTTCCGCGGGTGTTGATTATAGAGCCAAGCAAAGCAAAATCTTGGACAACCTCAATCTTTTCTCCATTTACTGTGAAGTTGTGTGCTGACCCAGTCCTAAGGATTTTTGTTTTGTTGCTGTTTAGTCGTAACCCATATTGAAGGCTATGACCTTTGATGTTCATCAGTAAATGTTTTAAATCCTCTTCACTTTCAGCAAGCAGAGTGGTGTCATCTGCGTAACGCAGGTTGTTAATGAGTCTTCTTCCAATCTTGATGCCACGTTCTTCCTCATTAAGTCCAGCTTCTCCGATTATTTGCTCAGCGTATAAATTGAAGAGATAGGTTGAAAGTATACAGCCCTCACGCACACCTTTCTCAACTTTAAACCACTCAGTGTTTCCTTGTTCTATTCGAACAACTGCCTCCTGGTTCATGTACAGATTTCTCATGAGCACAATTAGGTGTTCTGGTATTCCCATTTTCCGAAGTGTTATCCATATTTGTTATGATCCACAATGAAATGCTTTTGCATAGTCAATAAAACATAGATAGACATCTTTCTGATATTCTCTGCTTTCAGCTAATATCCACCTGACATCAGCATTGATGTCCCTAGTTCCCTGCCCTCTTCTGAATCCCGCTTGATTTTCTGGTAATTCCCTGTCTATAAACTGCTGCAGTCACTTCTGAATGATCTTTAGTAGAATTTTGCTGGTGTGTGAAATTAATGATATTGTCCGATAGTTTGCACATTCAGTTGGATCCCCTTTTTTGGGAATAGGCACAAATATGGATCTCTTCCAGTCAGTTGGCCAAGGAGCTGTTTTCCAAATCTGTTGGCATGAACATGTTAACACCTCCAGTGCTGCATCTGTTTGTTGAAACATCTCTGTTGGTATCCCATCAATTCCTGGAGCCTTGTGTTTCGCCAGTTCTTTCAAGGCAGCTTCCACTTCGTCCTTCAACACCATTGGTTCCTCTTCATATGCAAACTCTTAGAATGGTCGGTCATCTACCAATTCTTTCCTGTATAATGACTCTGTGTATTCTTCCCATCTTCTTTTGATGTTTCCTGCATCATTTAATATTTTCCCTGTAGAATCTTTCACTACTGCCACTCGAGGCTTGAATTTTTTCTTCACTTCCTTAAGCTTGAGAAACACAGAGCATGTTCTTCCCTTTTGGTTTTCTGCCTCCAGCTCCTTGCATATGTTATTAAAATATTTGTTTTTTTTCTTCTGGAGCTGCCTTCTGAAATCTTCTGTTTAGTTCCTTAACTTTCTCGTGTCTTCCTTTTACTTTAGCTACTAGACGTTCGAAGGCAAGGTCCAGTGTCTCTTTTGACATGTAATTTGGTCTTTTCTTTTTTCTTGTCTTTTAAAGAACTTTTTGCTTCCTTCTTGAATGGTATCTTTTATGTCATGCCACAACTCTTCTAGTCTCCTATCATTTGTGTCTAATGCATTAAACCTATTTTTGAGGTGGTCTCTTAATTCAGGTGGGATATACTCAATGTCGTACCATGGCTCTTGTATACTTGTTCTAGTTTTCTTCAGCTTCAGTTTGAACTTGTGTATGAGAAGTTGATAGTATGATCCACAGTCAGCACCTGCTCTTCTTTTGACATTTTGTACAGAGCTTTTCCATCATCTCTTTCCACATATGTAGTCAATTTGATTCCTGTATGTTTCATCAGGTGAAGTCCATGTGTATAGTCTCCGTTTATGATGTTGAAAAAATGTATTTGCAATGAAAAGGTCATTGGTCTGACAAAATTCTATCATGCGATCTCCAGCTTCTTTTCTGTCACCAATACCATATTTTCCAACTACTGGGCCTTCTTCTTTGTTTCCAACCTTTGCGTTCTAGTCACCAGTGATTATCAGTATGTCTTGATTGCATGTTTGATCTATTTCAAATTGCAGAAGCTGGTAAAAGTCTTCCCTTTCTTCATTTGTGGCCTTAGTGGTGGGTGCATAAATTTGCATAATAGTCATATGAACTGGCCTTCCTTGTAGGCGTATGGATATTATTCTATCACTGACAACATTGTATTTCATGACAGATCTTGAAATGTCTTTTTTGATGATGAATGCAACCCCATTTCTCTTTAGTTTATTATTCCCAGCATAGTAGACCATATGATTGTCTGACTCAAAATGGCCTATGCTGGTCCATTTTAGCTCACTGATGCCTAGAATGTCAATGTTTATGTGCTCCATTTCTCTTTTAATGATTTCTGATTTGCCTAGATTCATACTATGTACATTCCATGTTCCACTTATTAATGGATGTTTGCAGTTGTTTCTCCTCATTTTGAGTCGTGCCACATCAGCAAGTTGAGCACCCTGGGGTTTTACTCCATTTCTGTCATCATGGTAGACTCTACTTGAAGGAGGCTACTCTTCTCCAGTAGTCTTTTGAGTGCCTTCCAACCGGGGGGCCTCATTTTCCGGCACTAGATCTGACAGTGTCCCTTTGCTATTCATAGGGTTTTCAATGGCTAGTTGCTTTGGGAGTGCCTCGCCAGGTCCTACCCCCATCTAACTCATAGCAACTGTATAATAAGTAATGACACTGTAACAAGTTGTTGTTGCTGGGTGCCATTGAGTCAGTGTCTGACACACAGTGACCCTCATAGGGTTTTCACTGGCTGATTGTTGCAGGACTGGCTCGTAAGTGGATTTCCACATCCTTCTCCCATTTTTGCAGTAGTGGGAATCGTATCTGGGTCTTCAGAGACAGCAGAACAGCCCTCTACCAACTGAGTTAAATCCCAGCCCCCTATAACAAGTAGCAACTCTATAACAAGTAACAAAACTGAGGCAATATTAAAGAACCTTTCAACAACTACAACAAAGCCCAGGTTCAAATGGGATCAGGACTGAATTCTATCACATCTTCATCAAGGAATTAATTTTTATCTTCCTCAAACTATTCCATAAAATATAGAGGAAAAGAATGTTCTCAAATTCATTGTACAAAGCCAGTATCACCCCGATACCAGATAAGGACAAAACAACAACAACAAAATTATGGACTGATTTTTTTAATGAACATAGATGCAAAAATTGTCAATAAAACACATGCAAATTGAATACAGTAACATATTTGAAAGATCTCACACCAAAATCAATTGGATTTCATTCCACAAAGGCAAGGATTATTCAATATATGCAAATCAATAAATATAATACAACAGATCAGTAGCCTCAGAGACAAAAACACATGATCATCTCAATAGATTAAGAAAAAGCCTTTGCAACATTTCAACATCTCTTCATGATAGAAACTCTACAGAGTTTCTGATCTTAAAGTTATATATAATAAACCTACAGCCCACATTATGTTAAATACAGAAAAAATAAAAGTATTCCCTCTAAAATTAGGAAGCAGATAAGGGTGTGCATTTTCTCCATTCTTATTCAATATAGTGGTTATAGATCTTGCCAGAGCAGTAATGCAAGGGAAAGAAATAATGGGGATACAAATAAGGAACAAAGAAGTCAAATTATCTTTATTTGCAGGAAACATGATCCCAAACTTAAAAGATCCCCAAAGACTGTGAGAAAACTCTTAGAGCCAATAAGTTCCCTCAGCAAAAGAGCAGAATACAAAATCAACATTAAAAAATCAGTAACATTCTCACATATCAATATTGAACAAGACAAGAAAGAAATCAAAACAACAGTCCCATTCAAAGTTGGTCCCTCAAACAAAATATCTACAAATTTATCAGGCCAAGGAACCTAAAGACCTCTACAATTAAATAATCAAAACACTAAAGAAAGAAATTGAAGAAGATACTAGAAGATGGAGAGACCTCCCTTGTTCATGGACCATAAGAATTAATATTGTAAAACTGGCAATACTACCAAAAGTAATATACAGATACAATACAATCTTCACCAAAATTCTAATTATATACTTCACAAAAATAGAAAAAAACAATCTTATAATTCATTTGGAAGCAAAAACATCACCTCAAAAAAATCATAAGCAGCAGAAGCTGTGTAAGAGGCATCACAATATCTGACTTCAAATCATATTATTGGACATAGAAACAAAAACATCTTGATACTGACACAAAAACAGTCATGAAGATCAATGGAACAGAATAGAAGACCCAGATATAGATCCACTCAGGTACAGTCACCAGATCTTTCACAAAATTATCCAAAATATGCATTGGAACAAAGATTTTTTTAACAAATGGTGCTTCTGCCAATCAGAAAACTGGATATAGAGAAAACTACAAATGAGAAAAATGAAAATAAATCCATATCTCTCACCCTATACAACAATCAATTCAAAATGGTTCAAAAATCTCAATATAAAACCAAATTTCAAAACACCTAGAGGAAAAGTTAGGGAGCACACCTCAACATATAGGCATAGACATGTTCTTCCATTATAAGACTTCAATTGCTCAGGATGCAGCAGCAAGAAGTGACAATTGAAATTATGCGAAATTAAAAATCTTTTGCACAGAAAAGAAGACAATAGAGTAAAAGTAGACCCTACAGTATCAGAGAAAATGTCGCTAACTATACATCTAACAAAGTTTTAATATATAAGCTATATAAAGAACTCAAAAAATTAAACACCAACCCCCCCACAAGTAATCCAATTAGTAAATTGGTAACAGAACTGAACAGACAGTTCTGAAAATAAGAAACAAAAATGACAAATAAACATATAAAAATAAGTATTCAACATCCTTAATCATATGGGAAATGCAAATCAAAATTACACTGAAATTCTCTCTTACCCTGACTATAATAACTAGCATCAACAAAACAAACCACAAAAAATGCTGAAGAGGATGCGGGGGAAAAAGGAACTCTTCTACACTGTTGATGGGGACTGTTAACTAGTACAGCCACTATGAAAATCAGTATGGTGTCAGAAAACTAACAATTGAACTGCCATATGATCCATCTAAACCATTTCTGGGTATATAACCAAAGGAAGCTAAGTCTACATGCCACAGAGACACCTACATCTCTACGTTGATTGCAGCACTGTTCAGAATTGCATGGATATGAAACCAGCCCAAATGTCCTCAAACAGATTAAAGGATTTAAAAATATGGTACATTTACACAATGGAGTATTATTCAGTTGTAAAGAAGATTGAAATCACATCATTGACACCAAAATGGATAGATTTGGAGATCATCATTTTAAGCAAAATAATCCATGTTTTTGCTCATATACAGAAGCCAGATATTCCTTAAAGGAATACACACACACACACACACACACACACACACACACACATACATATATATATATATACATACATATATATATCACATATATCTCAACACATATATATAAATTAATCTAATATATAACTATATATATATTTATACATATAGTTGTATTTCCTGCAGCCATACCACTGTGGCATCTGATCCTGTCAGATCTCTGAATCTAAGCAGGGTTGGGTCTGGTTAGTACTTGGATGGGAGACCTCCTGGGAATACCAGGTGCTGTAGACTTGAGAGACAACCCACTCCCAAAAAGCAATCAGCCATTGAAGACCCTATGAATAGCAGTGAAACACTGACAATAGTGTTTCGCCTGCTGTACATAAGATTGCTATGAGTTAGACACTGGTACTCAAGGGTACCTAACAACATCAACATATTATATTGTTGTTGTTGTTAAGTTGTGTCGAGTTGGGTCCAACTCGTAGTGACCCTATGTACAACAGAAAAAACACTACTTGACACTGTGCCATGCCCAGCACTATTGCAAAATTGTATATATTTGAGATTTCAAAATACAAGGGGACTCATCTGTATGGAAGGAGAAATGAGAAGGGGAGGGAAATGGGACAAACAGAAGAGAAAGAAGAGTGGCATAGAGGGATAAAGAGAGAAAATAAATGCAAAGTAAGGAATGTAATGATATGAAAATTCCATAGTGAAACTCATTATCTGGTATATAATTAATCATACTATATCTCATAAATATGTACAATTATCATTACATTTTAACAAAAAAAACTTTTCAATATTCAAGGAGATGGAATTGCTAACTGTCCTGATACAATTATTGGACATTGTATGTTTATTGTTGTTATTGTTAGGTGCTGTCGAGTCGGTGTCCGACTCATAGCGACCTTCATAGGGTTTTCAATAGCTGACTGTTTCAGGATTGCCTTGGGAGTGGATTGCCAGGCCCTTCTCCCATTTTTGCCGTGCTGGTAATCAAACCAAGGGCCTCAGAGACTGCAGCACAGCGCTCTACCAATTGAGCTAAATCCCAGCCCACACATACATACATACATACATACATACATACATACATACATACATACAAACAATGAAATTGAATCTACTCAGTTTTATAAGTTTAATATATGTCTGCTCATCCATAAACTGCAGGGCTGAATTTTGTAATGATTCAGAGATAACTGACAATCTCTTTAGTTTAACATCATTCTGCAAGAAAAGTAAAATGTGTGTGAGTTATGAAACCTGACTGCCCCTAATTCTGATTTTTAAACTCCACTGAAAAATATTTCTAGAATTTTCTAAAAACCTGTTGTCTGGTTATCTTTTGGTGGTAGTTCATATTTTAAAACTTATATTACATTTTAAAATATGTCCCTGGTGTTGCTTTTTAAATAGAGGTTTATTAAGTCATGTAATTCTGGAAATGTCTATAAAAGGGTAACATCTGGATGGGGCATCTGCAATGTTACTAATCACAGAAAAGTCCCTCTGATGTTGATCAAAAACATGCCTTTGGATTAAACTTGGTTCTTTGAGCCATCAGAGCTGAGTCATGCTTTCATATCAAAACATGTCAAAGTTCCTCTATTCAGGAACTTTCGGCGTAGGAGCTTCCATATTCACAAATCTGCAGAACATAAATACATCAAATGCTAAATACCAATACATGGAATCTGTAGTTCATTTGTCGTCATTTAACTCTTATCAGGAGCAATGTGTGAATAGAGGAGACTTTACTAGGCTTTGGCTTCATTTGGAGAATTTTATGTTCATTCTTTATCTCCTGTATCTGACAAGTAGAAAGAGAATGAGAGTGTTGACTAATAAGGGGGTACACTTATGATGGACAAAGACGGAAATGATGCAAGACTTAAAAATAAAATTGGAAGTACAGAGAAAATAATAACTGCTATTCAAGGAATAGGCAATTTAACAGTAACAGCAATTCTAAAAAACAAAAAGGAAGTCAAGCAATTTCCATGAAAAAAAGCTCTGTGCAAGAGATGAGGCAAAGGTACCAATGACATAAAATTAAGCCTCTGAACGTGTGCCCAAAGGATCAATATCAATATTAGGATTCCTGCTCCCATGCTATTAATTTTGGAAGACTAAAAGATTGTTCAAGAATTTAAAGGCCAAGTGAATTGTGTGCCTGGTGAAAATTTTGTCAAAATGCAATGTATTTCCATGCATTAAAGACGCATTGAAATGAGCACAATATCAAAGCTAGTAAGGAGCTGGGTGTTGTGGTGCCCACCTGTAATCCCAACACTCAGGAGGTGGGGGCAGGAGGATAGTGTATTCAAGACCAGCCTGGGCAACATAGTGAGGCTCTGTCTCAAAACAACCTAATAATAAAATAATAAATAACTTAGTAAGGAGGCAGAAAGTTCCCCAACCACTTGTATAGATCATCAAAAAGACTTATATGCCTAAATGGACTTCCAAAGTGTATCTAAATGCCCCAAAATGTGCCTGAAGGAGA
This sequence comes from Pedetes capensis, assembly GCA_007922755.1. Lineage (NCBI taxonomy): Eukaryota > Metazoa > Chordata > Mammalia > Rodentia > Pedetidae > Pedetes > Pedetes capensis. The sequence goes on from VMDO01031996.1 coordinate 13,152, forward strand.
AGTGTATAACTTGTTTAAAGCTCTGAAGTTCCAAAGTCAAAGTCATATCACTATTTGATAGAAATTCCTCCAGGCAGATAACACTTATACTTCTCTTAGTCATGTCGGAAGTATGAATCTACAGAGTGGAGTAGAGTTCTTCAGAACAGAAACTTCGGAGGTAAAAAAAGCTTTATATTGAGACATAAAAACTGTTTCAGGCTTGTGAAACTTCTTTCAAGCACAATCATTTTGTCTATCTAGGAATGGCTTATTGTTAGGTGCTGTTGAGTCAGTATCCAACTCATAGCAACCCTGTATACATCAGGCGAAACACTACGTTGCTCCTTCTCTGCTGTTCATAGGATTTTCAATAGCAGGTTGGTTTTTTTGAGGAGTGGGTTGCCAGGTTCTTCTCCCAAGCCTACAGCACCTGGTGTTCCCAGGCAGTCTCCCATCCAAGTACTAACCAGGCCTGACTCTGCTTAGCTTCAGAGATCTGACAGGATCAGATACCACAGTGGTATGGCTGCAGGAATGGCTAGGGATAGCAAATATAAGTGAAGTGTATGAATGTGGGCATCATTATGCTTAGGTAAAGAGTGTCAGCAAAAAAGAATCATTAAAGGATAAATGTTAGATACCTTATATTTCAAGAGCTACAACATTATTTTAAGCAATACCAACATACAGACACTCAAAGTGATATTTTTAGTGAGGTATACCTAATATTTTTATTGCAATAAAAACAAAAAACATGAAATTTAACCTCTTAACAAAAAATTAAGCACACAGTACCATTTTTGTTACTATACTTACTGTTTTATAGTAGATCTATAGAACTTTTGCATTTTGCATGACTGAAATTTTATACCCATTGAACATCATTTCCTCCTTCCTCCAGACCTTGGCAACCACCAGTCCACTTTCTACTTTTATGAGTTTTACTACAAGCTTCAAATAATTGGAATCACTAAATATTTGTCCTTCTCTGCCTGGCTAATTTCCCTTAGCATAATATCCTTAACAGTCATTCACGTTGTTCCATAAAGCATGACTTACTTTTCTTTAGAGTCCAAATAATATTCCATTGTATATATATAGCACATTTTCTTAATCAGTTTATCCATTGATAGATATTTAGGTTATTTCTACCTTTTAGCTATTGCAGATAATGATGCAATCAATATGGGAGTGCAAGTATCTCTTCAAAATCCTGTTTTCATTTTTTTTTTGCTAAATAGCTAGAAATATGATTTATATAAGAAAATGGCTTGTGCCTTGATAGCATTCCAAGAAAGCCTGGCATTCCTATCTGTGTGTATCTCTGGCAAAATATGGTAGAATATGATTTTCACAACCATTCCATTCCTAAAGGACATATTCCATAAGGACAGGGTATAATGTAAAGAACTAGGTATTCATTAGGAAGTGCTAAAATAGAGCAGGAATTGATATTGATGGAATTCTGGTCTGTAATCCAAAAAAGAGTCACCAATTGCTTTATTTCACTCATAAAACTTGTGTAAGTGCTAAATATCACCAAATGTAGCTCCCTGTGGAGCTCACATTTTAACTGAGGAATTGATATATAAAAATAATTGCAACATGTATTATAAAAAACTTAATTTCTAATTGCTATTGGAATACAGATGAGAAGCACGCTAACAGCTTGAGGGGTGGAAGAATTAACAATAACTTCTATTAGTCTTCCTTCTTTTACTTCTGTGCTATCCAGCCTGGTCTCCAAGCAGAAGCCAGATTTATCCTTTTAAAATGTATAACCTCACTCCTTTACTTAACATTCCTCAATCGCTCCCCATTTCCTCGCTTACTATTGTATATAGGGCCACACACAATCTTCAACCATCCCATTTGCCTACCTCTATTCTATCTTTTGACCTATCTACCCACTCTTTTCCTGGTTTATTCTACTCCAACCAAACTGGCTTCTTAATATCCTCTGTTCCTGGAACACACCTACTCAGGTCCTTTTGCACTTCCAAAGGACACTCTACCCAGTTGTGTGAGATTATATGTATATATATATATATATATATATGTATATATATATATATATATATATATATATATATATATATGTATATATATATATATATATATATATATATATAGTTATTGTTGTTGTTAGGTACTGTCGAATTGAGTCCGACTCATAGCGATCCTCATAGGGTTTTCAATGGCTGATTGTTTCAGGATTGCATTGGGAGTGGGTTGCCACATCCTTCTCCCATTTTGCAGTGCTGGGAATCGAACTTGGGACCTCAGAGACTGCAGAGCAGGGCTCTATCAACTGAGCTAAATCAGCTCAACTGAGCTAAATATATATATATATATATTATATATATGCACATATATATAATATATATATAATAAATCTAGATTCTTCATAGCATATGTGATATTTACCTGAATTTGGCTTTTTTTCTTAATATGATGATGTCCAATTGTATTCATTTTCCTGCAAATGACATAATTTCATTCTTCTTTATGGATAAATAAAATTTCTTTTGGTATATATACCATATGTTTTATCCACTTATTTGTTGATGGACATCTAGCCTGATTTAGTATCTTGGCTGTCATGAGCAGCACTGGAATGGATATGGAAGTTCACGTGCCTCTATGGTAGGTTGGCTTAGATTCCTTTGGGTATATACCCAGGATTGGTATAGCAGGATCATATGGTGTTCTGTTTTTGGTTTCCTGAGGAAGTTCCATATTGATTTCTGTAATGGCTATACTAGTTTATGGTCCCACCAGTAGTGTATGAGTTCTCCTCCCCCCCATCCTTAACAGTATTTATTATTTGTTTTATTGATGCTAGCCATTTTGACTGGGATGAGATGAAATATCAGACCACTTTGACTTGCATTTCCCCAGATGGCTAAGGATGTTTAATTTTTTAATATAAATCTATTGGCCGTTTGTACTTCTTTCAAGAACTATCTGTTCAATTCATTTGACCATTTTATTGATTGGATTTTTTAAATATGGTGTTCAATTTTTGTGTTCTTTATATTATAGATATTAATCCCCTGTCAGATGTATCATTAGCAAAGGTTTTTCGCCTATTCTGTGGGCTATTCTTTATGCTATTTATTGTGCTCTTTTTTGTGTAGAAGCTTCTAATTTCATGCAATATTAATTGTCAATTCTTGTTATTATTTTCTGGGCTATTTTCTAAAAAGAAAATTCTTGCCTGTATCTATACCTTGAAGTATGTTTCCTATATTTTCCTCTAGCAGTTTCAAAGTTTCTGATTTTTAATTAGGGTCTTTGTTCCATTTTGAATTGGTTTTATACAGGGTAGGAGGGATCTAGTTTCATTCTTCTACATGCGGATATCTTTTTTCCCATTATCATTTTTGAAGAGGTTCCCTTTTCACCAATGTATGTTTTGGTCATCTTAATAAAAAAAATCAGGTGAGTGTGGCTTTGTGGGTTTATTTCTGGGTCCCATATTCTATTCCATTGGTCTACATATCTGTTTTTGTTTGAATGCCAAGATTTTTGGTCACTATGGCCCTAAAGGCCTGTAACCATAGCCCTGTGGCGTCTGATCTCCTCAGATCTCAGAAGCTAAGCAGGGTCGGGGCTGGTTAGTACTTGGATGGGAGACTGCCTGGGAACACCAGGTGCTGTAGGCTTGGGAGAAGTACCCAGCAACCCACTTCCAAATTCAATCTGCCATTGAAAACCCTATGAACAGCAGAGAAGCAATGACAATAATGTTTCACTTGTTGTACACAGGGTCACTATGAGTTGGATACCAACTCCATGGCACCTAATAACAACAACATGGCCCTATAATACAGTTTGAAGTCAGGTATTGTGATATTATATGCATTGCTCTTTCTACTAATGATTGCTTTGGTGATTCAGGTTCTTTTGTGCTTCCATATGAATTTTAGAATTGTATTTTCTATTTCTGTGAAGAATTTCATTGGAACTTTGATAAGGATTTCATTGATACAGTAGATTGCTTTCTGTAGTATTAATTTTGCTGATCTATGAGCAAGGGAAGTATTTTCACCTTCTAGTATTTTTTTAAATATGTTTCTCTAGTGTTTTGAAGTTTTCATTGTAGAATTCTTTTACCTCTTTGGTTAGATGTATTCCTAGGAATTTTATTTTATTTTTTTGAGGCTATTTCGAATAGGATGGTTTTCTTTCTTTTTTTATAGTAACTTTTTTATTGGAAATTTTTAATGTACACCTTAATGTGATTCATTCTGACATGCTTCTCATTGTGACATTTCCATATATGCATTTTGATGTACATTATTCATATAGGTTCCCCCTTACCCTCTTGTATGCTTTCCCCCATCCCACCCTCCCCATCAAAGACTTCTCTATCATTTACTTGGCAATATTTTTCTATATGTCCTTGGATTCCAGTTCTTAAATAGGATGGTTTTCTTAATTTCTTTATCAGCATGTTCATTATTGGTATATAGAAACACTACTGATTGCTGGGTGCGGTGGCGCATGCCTGTAATCCAAGCTGCTCAGGAGGCAGAGGCAGGAGGATTGCAAGTTCCAGACCAGAGGCAGTCTGTGTAATTTAGCGAGACTCTGTCTCAAAAAATAAAAAACAGAAAAAATGGGCTGGGGGTGCAGCTCAGTGGTCCAGCACTTGCAGAGCATGCAAGTGCGAGGCCCTGGGTTCAACTCCCAGTGCCACAAAAAAAGAAACAAAAAGAAACACTGCTGATTGTCAGGCATGGTGGTGCACATTTGTAATCTCAGCACTTGTAAAGCTGAGGCAAGAGGATTGACATGAGTTCCAGGGTAGCCTTGTTTGCCTAAGAAAATCTTGTCTCAAAAAATAAATAAAATAAGAAATGCTACTGATTTTTTGAGGGTTTGGGATTTAACTCAATTGTTAAAGTGCTGCTCTGCACTCTCTGAGGTCCAGGGTTTGATCCCCACCCAGCACAGAAGTGGCAGAAGGACCTAGCAGCCCACTCCTGAAACAATCAGCCATTGAAAACTCTATGGATAGAGAGAAGCACTGACATAGTGATGGGCATAGCACAGTGTCAGGGAGTGTTTTATTTTATTGTACATAGGGTTATTATGATTCAGACTCAACACAAAGGCACCTAACAGCAACAACAACAACAACTGACTTTTGAATATTGATTTTGTATCACGCTATTTTGCTGAAAGTACTTACTCAACCTAGGAGAATTCTGGTAGAGTCTATAGGCCTTTTGAGTATAGGATAATATTTTATGCAAAGAAGGATAAATTGACTTTTCTTTCTTATTGGTATCATGTTTTTATATTTCTTTTGCACTCTTGCTCTAGCTAAAATTTCAATCACTGCATTTATTAAGAGTGGAGAGAGTGGGCACTCTTATGTTCCCAGGCAGTCTCCCATCCAAGTACTAACCAGGCCTGACCCTGCTTAGCTTCCTAAATCTGACAGGATCAGATGCCACAGGGCTACAGCTGCAGCCCTCTTATTTAGTAAGTTGGTTATAGATTTGTCATATATAGCCTCTATTATGTTCCTTTATTTCCTACTTCTTCAGTTTTTGTCATGAAGGGATGTTGCATTTTGTCAAAGGGTTTTTCTGCATCTTTTGAGATGATGATGTGATTTTTGTCTCTGAGTTTACTTATGTGCTGTGTTAGTCTTATTGATTTGCATGTTGAACCATCTTTGCATCTCTGAAATGAAATCAGTTTGATCTTGGTGTATGATGTTTTTAATGTGATCCTGAATTCAGTTTGCAAATATTTATTGAGAATTTTTGCATTTATGTTCATCAGGGAAATTGGAGTATAGTTTTCTTTTTTAAAAAATGTGTCCTGATATTGTTTTGGTATCAGGGTGATATTAGCTTCATAGAATGAATTTGGAAGTATTCCTTTCCTTTCTATTTTTTTGGACTAGATTAAGAAGCATAGGTGTTAATTCTTCTTTAAAGGCTTGGTAGAATTTTCCTATGAATCTACTATACCCTGTATTTTTTTTTTGATCGTGAGATTCTATTACTGCTTTGATTTCATTACATGTTATATGTATGTTAAATTATTTATACCCTCTTGATTTCATTTTGGTAGGTCATAAGTGGTAAGAAACTTATATATTCTATTTTTCCATTTTGGTGGAATATAAGTTTTGGGGGGCTGGGATTTAGTTCTGTTGGTAGAGTGCTGTTACACATTCTCTGAGGACTTGGGTTCCATCCACAGCACCGAAAAATCAAGATAAGGAAATGGCAATCCACTCCCTAGGCAATCCCGAAACAATCAGCCATTGAAAACCCTATGAGGGTAGCTACAAGTTGAACCCAATTCAATGGCACCTAACGACAACAACAACAAAACTTATTGAAATATTTCCTAATGATTCCTTGTATTCCATCAGTTTCTATTGTAAAGACCCTGTTTCCATCTCTAAT
>VMDO01031997.1:0-19470 GCA_007922755.1 Pedetes capensis
GAGCACTCTGGTTGTACCTCTTCTAGGACAGATCTGTTGGTTCTTTTGGCAGTCCATGGTATATTCAATAGATGTCTCCAGCACCACAATTCAAAAGCATCAATTCTTTTTCTGTCTCTCTTGTTCAATGTCCAGCTTTCACAACCATATGATGCCACTGAAAATACCATGGCATGAGTCAGACGCACCTTCGTCTTCAGGAGGCAGTTGTTCGAATAGAACAAGGAAATACTGAGTGGTTTAAAGTTGAGAAAGGTGTGCGTCAGGGCTGTATACTTTCACCCTATCTCTTCAATTTATATGCTGAGCAAATAATCCGAGAAGCTGGACTTTATGAGGAAGAACACGGCATCAAGATTGGAGGAAGACTCATTAACAACCTGCGTTATACAGATGACACCACTTTGCTTGCTGAAAATGAAGAGGATTTAAAACATTTACTGATGAAGATCAAAGATCATAGCCTTCAATATGGGTTACGACTAAACAGCAACAAAACAAAAATCCTTACGACTGGGTCAGCATGCAACTTCACATTAAATGGAGAAAAGATTGAGGTTGTCCAAGATTTTACTTTGCTTGGCTCTATAATCAACACCCGTGGAAGCAGCAGTCAAGAAATCCAAAGACGTATTGCTCTAGGAAAAGCTGTGGCAAAAGATCTCTTTAGAGTATTGAAAAGCAAAGATGTCACATTGAAGACGAAGGATCCTGCGATAGACTCTGCCAAAGACAAACCAGAGAGGTGGAGCAAGATGGTGGCTAAGTAATATCCTCACATGAATTTCTCCCCACAGACACACCATTTTGAACAGCTATTTGCACATCCAACTACGAAGCAAACCAGATGCATGGCCATTGTGCTTGGATTTAGTATAATAATAAGAAAAGATGCATTAAAGAAGGCAGAAAGGAAAGAGTTGCTCATGTCACTTTTCCTCCAAGTCCAACCAATGGAGCATACAGAGAGATTCTTCACACTTTGCAAGCAAGGAAGGAATTAAGTCCAGGGTGTGGATGTGAAACCCAGACATCACACTTGCCAGAGTAAAATTCAGTGCCAGGCAGAATCCTGTGACCCCTGTTCCCAGGCAAGTACCTGTAGACTGAGCCACTGGAATTGTGTTAGCCAGGTGGCCAAGTGACGGCTTCCAGTCTTCCTCTACCCTAAGAAAGCAGAAGGCCAACAAGACTCCATGTACTGCAAAGGAGGGCAGGAAAGCTAATACAGGACTTTTTTTTTTTTTTTTAAGCTCAGTGCTGGGCCCATAACAGTGAGGCCCAGCACTAGGCAGAAAACAAAGGTCCCTACACCAAGACCAGAACTTGCCCCTCCCCCAGCACTAGGCAGAGACCTGTGGCATAGAGCAAGAGATTTGCAATTTGGCCTGCATCATTGCCAGCCTTGTAGTGGTCCCGGGGAAGCCCTTTTTCCCCCACCAACACTAAACAGGTCCCTATGGTTGTGAGACTCAGGTCTGACCTAGCTCAGCATCAGCCTTGATGGCAAGGGACTGTGCTTCCCCAACCTTGGGCAGCACAGCCATTCCCAGCTCAGCACTTGCAGATGAAATCTCTAGGCCTACCTTGGAACTTGGAAGAGACCTGTGCCCTGGTCAGACAGACTTATGTTTTGGACTGTATCTCTTTCAGCTGGGACTGGGCATGAGAACATCCCTCAGATTGTGTAGGCTCTTGTAGCTATAAAACTCAGATGCAACCCACATTAGAATTAGCCTTCGTGGTCAAGGGAGCGCTTTTAACAACAGTACCCTAATCTTGGGAAGCATAGCATGGAGCAAGGCCTTATTCACTCAGGGTAACACAGTGCAATTAGGATGGGCTTTTGCCTTGGAACTCAGTGCAGAGCTTGTGAAACTTAACACTGAGCAGATCCTAATGTACCCCATCCCATGCTAATGTCTGTGGATGGAGATTCTGGAACAGATCCAATGCTAGACAGAAACATATGTCCTCACTCTATTAGACTTCTGTTTTGGCCAGTATCACCTATTATTAAAGCAGCCTTGGGCCATGAGTCCACTTCAGTGGGCTCATATATCAGTGTAGACCTTAGTCCTACCTCAATAGTATGTTGGGCCCAGTGGGCTTTGGGCTCAGGGTGTGATAAAACATTGCAACATTGATATCTGCAGGTATGACACAGGAACCAAGGGGTGATTTTTTAATGGTGATTCTGTCCAGAATTGGGCAGAATCTTGTAATGCCTGACACAGGCCAGTGACTATGGGGTGAGAGGCCTAGGCCGTCCTAAGAACCACAAGAAAAGTTGAGGTATGGACTACTGTTTTCAGGTACTCCCTCAGTTCATGCTGAACAACATATCAACTGTGGATTTGGTATAGACCTGAGCTTGGATCACCCTCTAGTGCTGTAATAATGACAACACACAAATAGTGAACTGGTGGTAAACCTGGACTTTGGATGCCATCTAGTGCTGAAACAGTAGAAGTGACTACAGACTCAGAGAAAATAAGTAGTCTACTTAGAATTTCTGGGGCTGGGATTTAGCTCAGTTGGTAGAGTGCTGCGCTGCAGTCTCTGAGGTCCCGAGTTTGATTCCCAGCACCCCAAAAATAAGAGAAGGACCTGGCAATCCACTCCCAAGGCAATCCCGAAACAGTCAGCTGTTGAAAACCCTATGAGGGTCACTATGAGTTGGATACTGACTCGATGGCACCCAACAACAACTTAAAATTTCTAGGAAGACAGGCACAAACAACCACACTATGAAGACCAAAAAATTTTTTGTCTTTCAATGACCAGATAATCTCACACACCAACAAACATCAACAACTTTTAGGGAACCATGATCTTACCCAGTGCTCAAAATAAAGTGCCAAAAACTAGTCATATAGTAATCACTGTGGGAGAACTTTCAGAAGGAGAATTTAAAATAGTTGTTTTAAGGAAACTCAAGGAAATTTAAGGAAACTTAGAGAAGTGATTCAGTACACTAGCAGAAAAGCTTTTTAGAGAGATGGAAGCAATTTTAAAAATAGGACTGGAATTCTTGACTCAAAAAAGGATCTAAGTGAAATTTACGAACAAGATATAAGGCATCAGTTGCAGAATTGATTAAACTGAAGGAAGAATTAGTGAGCTCAAAGAATAGCCATTTGAAAATACATGGTCAGAGGAAAAAGCAAAAACAAGAATGAAGAGACATGAAGAAAACTTACAGGAACTCTGGGAGCATTGAGTGAGTAAATATTTGCACCTATTGGTTTTAAAAGGAAATTGAGAATACTAAAATGATAGGAAGCTTATTCAAAGAGAGAAACAGAAAACTTCCCAAATATACAGAAGTACACTAATATCCAGTTACAGGAAGATTCGAAGTAACCAGCCTGAGCTAGGTGTGGTGGTGCCCATCTCTAATCCCAGTGACTCAGGAGGCTTAGGCAGGAGGATCACAGGTTTAGGGCAGCCTGTGTAACTTATCAAGAACCTGTCTTTAAAAAGATGGACCAGGGATGCAGACCAGTGGTAGAGCACTTGCAAAGTATGTGTAAGGCCCTGGGTTCAACCCCCGAATACCACAAAAACCAAACCAAAATCAGAACAAAACCCAACAGAAAACAAACAAAAAGTCTAAAGTCACCAGCATAATTTAATTCAGTCAAGTCTACATCAAACATCTTACAATCAAATTCTCAAAGGAGAAAGACAAAAAAACAACTTTGTCTGAGCCCAATTTTTAAGGAATGTGTTGGAAAAGTAGAAGCCCCCTGACCTCTCCTTATTTAAAATGCTAATGACTATTAACTTATGAGGGTTGGAGGGCAGAAGTGGAAGAAAAAACTTTCATGTTACATATTTATTGTGCAATGTGGAGCCATTAAAGTGTTTTAAACAGGAGAGTAAAAAAAATTCTCATTTTTAAGTATTATAAGAACATAGCTTTTTGCAACTTATAGAACATTAATGTTTATATTATCATGAATTATTTCTGTTAGCTTGCTCAAGACATATCCTGAAGGCTAGTCTCATGGAAAAAAAAGTTGACCTTATTTAAAGTGCCACATAACTACCAGAGCCCAATTCTTAAAGTAATCAGTCCCAGTCAACCACAGACTTAAACCTTAGTCTTCAGGCATGCAAGGGATAGGGCTGTGGCTTCCTCAGCTATGAACGTTGATCAGGTAAATCCTGCCGTTGGCTTACCACATCATATAGCTGCAACCATAAGAGTAGTATCTCAGCTTTCCCATTATGGCAGGAGAAAGACTCATATTACCTCCAAATAAAAAAATTAAGCCAGAGTCAAGGTTCTATAATATTATATTGCCATTTTGTCCATGTCCCTGATTAAGCCAGAGTATGAGCTGCTGCTTCCCTAGTCGTGCAAATTAAAACCTCACCAATAGAAGAGTCAGAAGGGTTTTCTCAGAATATAACATCCAGCTCTGACAGATGGGTCTGCTCTGTTCTAGAATAAATGGGCAATGGGAAACTATATACCTACTATGGACCCTGTTTCAGTGCATTTTATTCAATAAGCACTGCTCCAGCAATTATGGAGGTATGCTATTTGTCCATTTGCCTTTGTTTGCATGACTATTTTATAAAAACAGCCATATTAATGTACAGAGACTAGTAATAAAATGAAATAAAACAAAAGCAAACCATACTGCTGAGTTTTGTATGTGTTCGAAACTTATATGTCTAGTTGTTGTTGCTGTTGTTAGGTGCGGTCGAGTTGGTATCCGACTCATAGCAACCCTCTGTACAACAGGGGAAACACTATTGTCAATGCTTCTCTGCTGTTCATAGGGTTTTCAATGGCAGATTGATTTTTGGGAGGGGGTTGCCAGGTCCTTCTCCCAAGCCTACAGCTTCTGGTGTTCCCAGGTGGTCTCCCATCCAGGTACTAACCAGGCCCGACCCTGCTTAGCTTCTGAGATCTGACGGGATCAGATGCCACAGGGCTACCGCTTCAGGCCCATATGCCTAGCAACATACAGTAAATATGCTTTTGCAATTTGCCTTTCATATAACACTGGGTTTCTGAGATTTACCCATGTTTTCAGAATTAGTTATAGTGGTTAAGTACATAAGACAAGGCAAGACCAAGGCTTAGGCCTAGGCTAAGTCCGTATTTACTCACTTAGAACATTCATAATTTAGACAGTTTGTAGCTTACATAGAGAGTAAAATAAAGAGCAGCTGGAGACCAAATAAGTGACTGAGTCTCTGTCCTACACACCCAAAAGTATGATACTAGAACAAAAGGGGTAAATGACTGCAATATAAGTTGTACAATACTCCATTACTAAAAGCAATTCTAGACTCTAGACTCTAAGTAGTTTTACAATCTGCAATACTTTGCAGAAAGCCTCATACTTCATCAGTATCTTTTTGATATCAGTATTGATATAAAACTATTGATGATGGTCTTCCAGGGGAGATAGGGAAGAGAATGGGTAGATATTCCCACAAGCTCTTCACCTTGCATTCAGAGAGGATCACAGCCATTCTGCAAGACTCACATTAGCTATGTTTCCAGCCCGTGAGGCATATGTGGATGCCTGTAAGGGTGTCAGAATGTAAGAGCTGAGTCATTATTCAACAGTAATTTATTCATTTTCATTACTATGTTTGGGTTTTCTATTCTATAAATGTATGTTATTTGTCAGTTTTAATGTTGTTGGACATCTGGGTTGCCACAGACTTTTTGTTTGTTTGTTTGGTTGGTATTATAAACAAAATTCTTCTGCACATTCTTGTACATATTTTCTAATGCATATTTTTTAAGATTTATTTTAGGGTATATGTCGAGGCATGAAATTGTTTGGTTTAAAACACAGGCCTCCTTAATGCTATAAGATAGTACCAAATTTTTCAAAATGTTTTTTGTCAGTTTTCACTAAAACACACTGTGTATAATGAATTCTCTTACTATACCTCCTCACTAACACATGGAATTTCAGATCTCAACTTTTAGCAGTCTCATGATGCAACTTGTTGTGATTAAAATCTATGTATCCTGGATGATTAATGAATTAAACATTTTTTAAAATATTTAGTTAGCACTTGCATTTACTTTTCTGTGAAATATCTGTATCTTTTTAAATTGAGTTGTTTGTATTATTTTTTATTAATTTGTAAGAACTAATATATTTAAAGTACCAATTTTTGATTGATCATTGAAGCTACAAAAATTTCTTATGATTTTTTTGGTTGGCTTTTTACTTTATGATTTCCTCTGGTGAACAGAGGTTCCTTATTCTAATTTTAATTTAGTCAAAGTAGTTAGGATTTTTCTTTGCTTTTCTTGCATCTTATGAAAGATATCCTTTTTTACATAATGATATTTTCCTAAAGCATCTTTAAAGGGTTTTGGAATTTCACTTTTTCACATTTCACATTTCAAATTTCACATTTAAGTCTTCAGTCTATCTGAGGTAGGCTTGTGTATGATGCAAGGCAAGGATCTAATTAGGCAAACATCAGGAATACTACTGAAAATATCTCATCTCTAATGCAGTACTATTTTTTCATTTTATTAACTTACCACATATAAGTAGATTTGTTTGAAGACTCTACTGTTTATTAATCTTTTTCCTCATCCTGTTAATAATACACTGTCTTAATTTCATTTTTCCTGAAGTAGATTTTTTAAGTCATTCTTTCAAGGAGCATCTAAGAGTGGTAAATTCTCTCTTTGTCTGAAAGTATCTTAATTTCAAACTCTCCATTGAATTACAATTTAAAGTTTCATGGAATTTTAATTCAACAGGTATTTTACATTGAGTGGACCTCCCCAAATTTTTGGCTTATTATATTGCCAAATGAGTATACTTTTCATGTGGCTTTTCTTTTTTATCTTCCTTACCTCTGAGACTATCTCCATGGTAATTTATTTTTTAGTAGTAATTACTCCTCACCAACGGATCTCTGTGAGAAGGTGAAACAAAATGGACAAATTCAGAGCTCCTACCTCCTTTTGCTGCAGTCTTATTTCTTCTACATTTATTGTTTTCCTTTCCTGCCTGGAAATTGGATGCCTGTGGTAGACTTGAGATCCATGTTATAACCTCACTCACCCAGTATGAATGTGGCCAAGAATGGTGTGAGATGGTAGCAAATAGGGCATTTCGACTATGAGAGAAAAATTATTGGCATAAGGAAATAAATGCAATGAGCCGAAACTGGTTCAAGCTATGACAGAATGACAAATCATCACAAAATCTAATGTGACCCACAAAGATAAACAAAATCTGACAAAGGCATTTTGTATAAACCAATCAGTCTTTCACCCCACTCAGGAATTATAGGTCTAAAATATAGAGATCTTAGAACACTTAATAATCCTGTCCAAATATAAATAATGTCCAATTTATAGTGGAAAAAAATTAGTTCTGTAGAAATGGAAAAACTTGCCAATATCAATTACCAAATAAGCAATACTGAGTAGCTGGAATCAGTGAGGCCTATCTCAGGACCAAACTTTCTGACCTTTTCAACATGCAAGGGTTTATGAAAACATTACCAAGATGCTAAGGCTAAGAACCAGTCTTCAGCTAGACACAGTAATACAAGTGACAAAGGAAAATATCATGGTCTTGTTATTCTACTTAGTGTTCCTACAGCAACTGAAAATTTCAGTGGAAAGATGAGTGAGCTTTAGCAGGACATTTGGATTTATTTTATTTTCAATCCTCAAATGCACCAAGTACAAATAATTTCCTGAATATGGTGAATTGCTTGAATATAACCTAAGAAGAACCAGATAGGCAAAGTATTTTGAAGACCTATAACTCATTATTAGCTTTCTTCCAAGGACTATAATGATACTGTTGTTAGGTGCCATCGAGTCGTGTCCAACTCATAGTGACCCTTGTATTGAACTTGTATCATGAGCTAGGCCCTGTTGTGTTTTACATGGAATATTTTATTTAAACATTATATCATACTTTTATCACTATGTTTGTATTACAGAAAAGGAAAATAAGGCTCAGAAAGACTAAAAAATTAATTTGTCAAAGTTATTCTACATATAAGCAGTGAACATGAATTTTGTGCTGTTTAATTCCAGTTAAGAGCCTTTTGTCTTGCACTCTGAAATAATCCCACTTGGAGTTTCTCTGTTGTGTTTGATATCATCTAATCATTTCCATCCTAGTAAGAATTTACTGAATAAAAATGGTGCAGGATTGTATTTTCACTAGACAAAACTTTATGTTGCTAGCAAAGAAAACCCAAGCTAGCATTGACAATAACACACTTAGATAAGATGGTTATTCCCAAATGAAAACTAGGGCCCTAAGGAATGCTGTTTATTAATTGACTCGGGCCTGAATGATATACCTATCCATAAAATGCAAACTGTAGCAAGGAAAAAAAATGATAACTCATTGCAATCTATACAATTCCTAATGTTAGGGATGGGGACCATCCCACCAAAATTGAATGGTGGTACTTTCTGCTGGGGACAGTGAGAGATGGGAATTCAGAAGCATAGGAAAATAAAGGAAAATAAGTCAGAGCCAAACAAATGGAATGATTATTTCTTTTTACAGTAAAAGATTAATACACAAATGAAATTTAATGAAATATTGTGGTTAGATTTTGCATCTTAAAAAATTCCATGGATGGTAGATAAATGAGTTATTCACTGCTTCATTGTCACAAATTATCTCGAAACTAAGCTACTGAATTCAGCTACTGAAGATCAAGTACATTTCTGAGGATTAATAAACTGGGTTGACTTAGCTGGCTCAGGGTTTCTCATCAGACTGCAACCAAATTGTTGATGGGGGGTGATTTTCTTCCAAGCTCACTCACATTATTGTTGGCATGATTCAAATCCTCTTGGATACTTTGAGGACTTTATTTCCTTGACATTGGGCTTCTCCACAGGGCAGCTCACGGTGAGCAGATAGGATACCTCAGAGAAAATAAGCAACAGAGAGAAATAAGATGCCAAAGACGGTCTTTATAACCTTATCTTGGAGGCGAAATCCCATCACTCCCATCACTTCTAATATATATTACTCTTTAGAGTTGAGTCAGTGAGTTAAGGAAAGAGGATGACAGAAAGACTGACTAATTGGCAGGAAGGAGGTGAGCATTTGTAGGAGCTGCTATAGGCTGAATGTTTCTATTCCCTTAAAACTCTTAGATTGATATCCTAACCCCCAATGTGATAGGGGTAGGAGATGAAGCCTTGGGAAGTTATTAGGAGGTGAGGTTATGCTCCTTATGAAAGGGCTTTTAAATAAGGAAAAGCCCTCATAAATTGTCGTTATTGTTGTTAGGTGCCATCAAGTTGAGTCTGACTCATAGCGAACTTCATAGAGTTTTTGTTGGCTGATTGTTTCCGGATTGGTTTGGGAGTGGACTGCCATGTCCTTCTCCTGTTTTTGGGGTGCTGGGGATCGAATCCGAGTCCTCAGAGAGTGCAGAGCAGTGCTCTACCAACTGATCTAAACACCAGCCCTGACCTTATAAGAAGAGACACAAAAGCTCAATCTCACTCTCTGCTGTCTGCTCTGTGAACAGTCAATGAAACAAGAGCCATTTGGAAACCAACAAGGAGGCTCTCACTAGACATGGGGTCTGCCAGCACCTTGACCCACGACGTCCTATCCTCCAGAAATGTAAGAAGTAAATGTTTATTCTTTAAGCCACCTACTCTGTTATAATACATTTATAGCAGCCTGAACTCACTAAGACAAGGGCTATCTTAGAAGCCACCTATCCTAATGTGTGCATTGGTGCATGTGTATTTGTGTGTGTTTGTGTGTCCACGGGGTCAATATGCACAGAGGGCAGAGGGTCAGTAGGGCATCGAATTCATATGTACTTTCTTGTTAGGAACATTGTGGTTGTTGTAAGGTACCAAAGAGTAAAATAGTAGTTATGGTCCTTGCAGGAAACAGCACTCACAAGTTGGGAATCTGATCTGATTTAACAAGAGATTATTTACAGAGATATGGGCAAGTGCAGGGAAATTACAAGGAATGGAGCTTGTTACAGCCTGGCACATCACTACTCCTAGACCTTAAACAGTTAGGTGAAGGACAAATGATCAGAATTAGGAAAGTGTATTTTCATGAGAAGGCTCCAGTAGGTGCTAAGACTTTCTGTTAAAACATGGAGTCCACCTGTGGCATCTCCATAGGGAAGGTGCCAGGGGAATAAATATCTCGACCTCACTTTTCTCCAGTCTCCTGCTGGCCCTATCCATGGGCTGAACCCAACTAGAAGCCAGAGGGCAATGAAATCTACTGACGCAGTCAATGTAGGTCAGCCTCCCAGGGAGCATAGTAATATAGAAATAGTGAAGAGTGGATCTGGAGGGACAATCAAAAGATACTCAGCACAGGGCTGGGCAAGGTGACACAGGCCTGTAATTCCACCACTCAGGAGGCTGAGGCAGGAGGATGAGGAGTTTTAGGCCAGCCTGGGCTATATAGCAAGACGCTGTGAAAGAAAGAAAGGAAGGAAGGAAGGAAGGAAGGAAGGAAGGAAGGAAGAGGGGGGGAAAGAAAAAGAAAGAAATAGAGAGAGAAAGGGAAAGAAAGGATGGAAGGAAGAAGAAAAAAAAGAAGGGAGGAGGGAAAGAAGGAAGGTAGAAAGAAAGAAAAGAAAAGAAAGACAAACTCAGTACAGAAAACAAATGCACCTAGGAGGCAAATCACATCCATAAGAGGCAGAGAGGAAGAAATAGGCTCACATGAATAGGCTTTGTGTGTTGTTGGTAGGTGCCAGGTCTGTCTCATAGCAACCCTCATAGGGTTTTCAATGGCTGATTGTTTCGGGATTGCTTCACAAGTGGATTGCCACCACATCCTTCTCCTGTTTTTGTGGTGCTAGGGATCAAACCTGGGTCCTCAGAGATTGCAGTGCAGCACTCTACCAACTGTGCTAAACCACAGCACTAGGCATTATTTAGAGCAAGCTACAAGGAAGAGTTTGCTGATAGAGAAAGATGTTTAACATCAAAACAGCCTTTCAAATAATTGTGTCTCTTAAAGATCCTTAAAAATAAGAAACACATATCCATCTCTGTGAAATGATTTGGGAAAAGCCATCCTGATGAAAGGAATGTGAGTCGCTAAAATGACTTTGAAGGGTCCTTGTAATCTGAGGATTCAGTGTTCCAGGAGGAGTGATGGAAATCAGGGAACAAGATCTCCTGCAAAATATTCACAACTCTTTGAAATGGAAATTAGGCTCTTCCAATTTAGGAATCAAATTAAAGCAACTATTCAGGGTGTGAGCAGGCTGTGCTGGAGCCTGTTTGAAGCTGCAGCTAAGGGAGGGAAGCGTGCTTTTTCCTGGATGAGGCAGGATCTCACTCAGCCTGTTTTCATTTTTATTTAGCACCTGCTGGCTGGGAGTGGTGTCGCACAAGCAATCAGACCGTGGATGTGCCAAGAGCCTGACCTCCCCCTGTCTGCTGCTCCTCCCCCTGCACCCCATGGCAACCTGTCCTGATCTAGATGGACAGAAGCCTGGTTTAAAATGACATTCTCAGGTTCTTTAAGGAAGAGAAGGCTAATTCAAAGAAACAGTCAGACAAGCTTCCTTTCTCTGCAGGAATAATATTGTCCTCCTTCAGGATGGCCCACCTGGGGGCCCATTTTGCCTTTAGATCCCGCTGGCAGAAGACCGATGATGAACTCTGTCGACATAGCATGTCCTTTATCCTGCACAGAGCCATCCGAAATGACTTCTTTCAGAGCTATCTCTACCTGCTGGAAAAAATTCCCCTGGGTGAGTCAGATCTACTAGATAAGGAACAAGAACTGACTGAAGTGATTGTGTGTGGTTGTGGGATGCCTGGAAGAGAAGTTAGAACAAGGCTACTTTTCAGATAAAAAGAAATGTTTCAATGACATTCTTTTATGGAGAGTCAAAGATCAAGGGCTGCCTGACAAGGCTGGACTCTATTTTGGGATTGCCATGCACTCTCAGGCACAGTGATTTGCTTTTCTAGGTGTCAGCTGCCTGAGTATTAGGTTTATAGAGACTCATTTCTTGAGTTTTGAAGAATATATTTAGTATTTGTGAAAATTTAGAGTTGGACAAATTAGGTAACTTAGAGATGAGACTACTAATGCAATCCTACATGGAGTAGGAGTTACAAGACTAAAAATAATGGATCAAAAATCCACTCAGGGTGTGCATGCCACACACGTGTGTGTGTGCACGCGCAAGTGTGCACACACGCACACAGCACACACGCACACAGGTACCTGCATGATGCATACATAAAATCCTCTCTGGTCTTCCCAAGTCACAGGTATAACCAGAGAGTCTAAAAGGAGCCAATTTTGGTTTGGTCTTTGAGTATTAAGGAAAAAACCTGGGGCAGTAGTCTTGTCTCCATATCCTGTATTTCTTCTGTTTTCAGGGTTTGCACAGTTGTTGTTGTTGTTGTTAGGTGCCATCGAGTCGGTATCCGACTCATAGCGACCCTCATAGGGTTTTCAATGGCTGAGTGCTTCAGGATTGCCTTAGGGAGTGGATTGCCAGGCCCTTCTCCCATTTTTGCGGTGCTGGGAATTGAACTCGGTTCCTCAGAGACTGCAGTGCAGCGCTCTACCCACTGAGCTAAATCCCAGCCGGTTTGCACAGTAGCGGAATAAAAAGCCTATCTGGCAAGTCTACACTGCTTTTATCAGCCTCTGTGAAAGTAGTTACTTCAGGGCACTGTAAACAGCACTGAAGAGGAAACAACTTACGACTGCAACATGAAGCACCACCTTTCCCCCCTTGATTTATATTTTCTCCCAGGGAAAGCAGGGACACTATGTCTCAGCTCCCATCAGTTTTCTTAAGGTTGTATGAAAGCCCCATTGTGCGCTTAATGCCGGCAGTTTTCAGCTGCAGTGAGTGCTACATAGTTCTTTGTATTATACACAAGAAACTGGATGCTAGAAACCTAACAAAATCTCATTTTATAAATCCATTTCAGAGGGATGTTTAATCCTAGATGAATAAATACCTTCATCTCACATTTATACAGCTTTCTTGAGGATACATTTTCTCACCTATGACTTTATTTATCCTTATAGCCACCTATAGGATAGAGAAGGTAAATATCACTATTTTCTCCTCCCATTTTCCCACCTCTTCCCTTCAATTTTACTTATTTTTTCCAAACTAAGGAAAGAGAATTCAGAGATTATGATATGTAATCTAGAGAAAGTAACACCAAAGCAAGGATTAAAGTCCAGGGCTCTGTCTAGTAGATCACACTGTCCACAAATACTTCTTTCAGGACATATATTATGTCTCATTTATATCCAAATGGAAAAAATTAGAGCAGTTTGTTTGGAATGTGATGGTGTACTGGTCACTCCTTACATGGGCAAAGCATTGCTTTTCAGGAGATACTCAGCAGGCTATACCTTGATAAGAGCCATTTTGTAGCCTTGGTTGCTTTAGCCTAGAGAATCTTATCAATCACAGTAACTGAGAAGGGACGCTGTAATGGGCAGGTGATTGTCAAACTTTAATTACTAGAGAGAAAAAGGACTCCTCTCTGAAAGTAGCTAAAAATGAGTTAAGAATAAAACAATCTCTCCTGAAAATCAGATGAAACTTCATTTGTAGTAAGTAAACTATAGTTTATATTTGGCCTTAATCTTTTTTTAACCCAAAATAATCCTCTTGATTATATAGTAATTTTGATTTTATCTATTTTTCTTCCTTAGGAATGTGCTATAGTTTATGATTTCTAGCTTTTTAAAAATTATTATTATTATTAGCTGGGCATGGTGGTGCACACCTTTAATTGCAGTGACTTGGGAGGTAGAGGCAGGAAGATCACAAGTTTGAGGCTGGAGGCAGTCTGTGTAACTTGGTGATATCCTTGTCTCAATATAATAAAGAGTAAATAATGGACTGGGGGGTGCATCTCAGTGGTTGAACACTTGCAAAAAAGCATGCATAAGGCCCCAGGTTCAACTCCTGGGTCTCTTTCTTGATCTATGTTCTCAGTCTCACAGGTAGCTTCTGAGGCACTTCTACAGCACTTATAGGGTTCCCTAAACACAGTTTGAGGATCATTAGACCACGCAAAGCCAAAGTTGATATTATTTTACTTAGTTTCAATTTTCTACAAAGGAGTACGGCTTATTTTCTCTACCCTGATAATTCAGTCTGGTTATTAGTTTTCCCTGAGAATAATTGAGATGGCCTCATCTATAACACATCTTTTCGATAATAGAAGTTGAGGATTGTGTTAGTTAGTATGGACTGGGCTATGTTACAATAACAAATGAACTCTGAAATCTCAATTAGCATCAAACACCAATAAGACATAGTTTCTATTACTTCTACATTTACTCTCGCTACATAATTTTTAGCATGTACTATTGTGGTGGGAAAGTCAATATTTCACATAGGAATGCAGAAATCCAGGATGATAGAGTCTTCATCAGCTAGAATATCTCTAGTTTCCAAGACAAAGGAAAAGAACAGCCAGAGTGTTGTCTACTAGTTTTAAATATGTTACATCCGTTCAGTCCATTGCCAAGAAATACAGGACTCTGGGTGATATAAAGATAACACATGTATATTTGGTCATTAAGTGTTTCTGACACAAGGAGAAATCATTGCTTTTTAGAGATAGATACATGAGACATTTCTTTCTGATCAATTCAGTCATATTCAGTGCAGAAGACTTTATCGAATTCTTATTTTTCTACAAAATAATGGGCACTGGAGAGACTCAAACATTAAGAAGACATAGTCTCTATTACTTGGGATTTTATAATCTAGTAATTGAAGCAAATCTACAAGTAAATATACTTATCCTCCAAAGCTTTAAATTAAGGGTGCAGGGAAGGCAAGCTATCAACTTTGTAAATAGATATTTTGCATCTTTTTTCTCATGGCAGAAGCT
Source organism: Pedetes capensis (assembly GCA_007922755.1). Taxonomy (NCBI): domain Eukaryota; kingdom Metazoa; phylum Chordata; class Mammalia; order Rodentia; family Pedetidae; genus Pedetes; species Pedetes capensis. The sequence continues at coordinate 14,888 of VMDO01031997.1, forward strand.
GACTGTTCAGAAAGGAATCCACATGTAAGACTCATTTGCCAATGTGACTTATAACCAATTTGGAGGATTCTTTAACCTAATTAACTCATTTTACCTTTTTTTGGCTCAGGACATTATAAATTCTACTTATGAAATGCATTTGCATATATTAGTTTCCCTGTTGGACTCTAATTCCTAAGAGAGTAGAGAATCATCTAGTTTTCCATCTTCTAGATCTTCATCTTTAGCATTTACCATGGTTCCTGGAACATAGAAAGAATTCAAGAAATATCTGTTAAATGAATTGAATGGCTTCTTACTAATAAATTGCAGGTTATTAACATCCTGAACTCATTATCTTGCATTGCTATTTCCACAGAAGTGACTTATTCATGTTACCAAAAGCTATGAGCATCATTTTCTTCAAAACTGTAGCAGGAGAGCCGGGCTTGGTGGCTCATGCCTGTAATCCCAGCGGCTGTGGAGGCGGAGTCAAAAGGATTGTAAATTTGAGACCAGTGGCAGTCTGCATAATTTAGTGAGACCCTGTCTCAAAAAGCAAAGGAAAAAAAAGGGCTGGGGGGCAGCTCAGTGGTCCAACACTTGCAAAGCATGCAAGCACGAGGCCCTGGGTTCAACTGCCAGCACCAGAAAACAAACAAACAACAAACAAACAAACAAACAAAAAACAAAAAAACAAACAAAAAACCTGTAGCAGGGCTGTTTGAAGGACTATATGTGGAATATATATAAAAGTAATCAGTCTTCAATAAGTACTAGTTTCTTCCTTTCCTTCCTCTGAGCCAGGCCTCTTCTAAAGCCACCATGTAGCGTTTTCTAGAATAGGTATTACTGAAAACAATAAACTTAATTCAATAGATGAGAGTTTTTAGGCTGCTGTGGCTATATTGCTTTTTAGGTTGGAAATAAATCTTAGCCAGCAAAGATCCTCCCTCCCTAACTCTACTGAGGTGTTTTAGAATTGACTTCCCCTTCCTTTGATGATTTTAAGACTTCATAAAAATGAAAGGATAGCCCTTCTTTTACAAAAAAGCTGGGGAACCCTTTCTGTAGAGTCTGCACAGGGAGTTAGTTGTTTGGGGGTAATTATAGAAAAAAGCTGTGGCTAACAAGACTGATTCCTTCTTTCCTTCCTTCCTCCCGCCACTGAGTGTCGGGCAGTCAGTCTCATTTCTGCAAACTATGGGGCAGCATTTCAGTGATGGAGAAATTTGCTGAAACATCCTTGACTATCTTCAGAGATTTGTGGACTAGCAAGGACAGACATAGTGCAAAGTGTCCTCCGGAAGATTTAGCAATGCTGTTGAAGATAACAGGCTTTCAGGGGAAAGGAAGGGAACAACCTTACCACTGTTCTCAGTGTTTTGCATTCATTATCTCAGCTCATCTTCACAATCTCCCTATTAAGTGTATCGTTATTTTCCCCATCTTGTACTTGAGGAACTGATGCACAGAGGAGTTAAGTGACTTGCCAAAGGTCTTGAGGTGGTGAGCGGCAAATAGGATTAGAACTCAGGCAGCCTCACTCCAGAGTCTCTTTTTAACCACTGCATCTGTTTGGTCCCACTGTGAATGGAAACATGATTAATTTTGGCAGCAATGTAAATTCTGCTGCATTTGTTTTTTTTGACAGGGGGGCAAAGTATGGGCTATGAAGGGCATTGGCTTTCTATTGAGATCAAGACAGGTGGACCAGTGAGTAGGTTCATATAATCTAATTATACCAGCCACAGTTCACTTGGAAGCTTAGAGTGAAAAACTTTTCCAAAAGTTGCTGTTTGTAAACAAATAGGAAGTACAACAGGAAAACAAAGTAGTGTAAACCTTGTTAGTTTACCAGTGCTCAAAGAGGCCCATCCATGGCCCAGTTGGAGACATTCATGTAAGTTAACCATCAATAATTCTTCTAGCACATATTACTGAATACATAGAAGTCAATGGATATCTGTTAATTATTTTATAGCAAGGGTCTATTACTTGTGGACATTATTATTTAGAGAAATGGTTCCATGTGGTTCAGCAGAAAGACCAAAGTTTTGCATTTGAATAGGCATGTCTTAAGACCTGCTGTACCACTTCTTTTCTGTGTGACACTAAGTTACTAAGTCTTTCTGATTCTCTCATTACTCATCTATAAAATGATCATTACAACTCTAGCCTTATAGATTTATAAAAATCAATCTTATGAAATGAAAAGAGATAATGTAAAGAGATAATATGAAAGTACCTGGCATAATAGCTAGCATATAGCAAAATATTCAGTACTAGTTAGTACCCTTCTTTCATTGGTCCCTTTTTAGAAGAATCAGTCTATCAGGAGAAAATTAAGGATAATGGCTGTCCCTTTTCCATCACAATTAAATGGCAGAGTTAGTAAAATTGTTATTTCTAAAACATCTAGAACTTCCACAATGAAATTTACCACATATCTGCTGGCAGTTTTTCATCCCTGTGGCCAGTGTTGCTGCACAACTCATTGTGCAATTGAAAAACTTTTTAAATGCTTATCGTTACCTTTGCTGTACAAATGCTGCAAGATCATTTTCTGCTGTAAAGAAATGAAGAAAATCTTATTTCCCTTTTTATTTAGCAAATATATTTTTAGGTATAAAATACAAGATGGGTAAGCAATGGGTTATAGATTTAAATAGACTTAGGACCAAATTCCAGTTGTGTGACTTGCCAGCTACTTGACCTTGGTGATTTAGTTTACCTCTTGCCTCTTTGGTTTCTTCTTCTGCAGAATGTATGTATAACATTTATCTTACCTTTTCAGTTAGTATAGATGCTTTTTATGTGCATTGCATATATATGTGTGATCAGTAATAGTTACTTTTTAAAATTATTTGGGTATGCCTAATTGTTGTTAGGTGCCATTGAGAAAGGCCCTACTCATAGCAACCCTATGTACAACAGAATGAAACACTTCCTGACACTGTCATGCCCAGCACTATTGTCAGCTATATATCCCATATATGGGACTGGGATTTAGCTCAGTTGGTAGAGCACTGCTCTACAGTCTCTGAGGTCCCAGGTTTGATTCCCAGCACCGCAAAAATGGGAGAAGGACATGGCAATCCACTCTCAAGGAAATCCTGAAACAATCAACCATTGAAAACCCAATAAGGGTTGCTATGAGTTGGATATGACTCCAAAACATCTAACAACAATATCCCATACATATGTCCTTCATATGTGTGTGTGTGTGTGTGTATACACACATATACACACATATCTATGCTTAATGTGGAAGTACATTAATAGAGACTGCAACAGGCTTCTACAGAGGTGCAGAAAAGGCATAGGGACTGCGGAATCATCTTCCAATTCTAATATAGAAAATCTCACTGTGGAAAATCTGTCTCCAGTATTTCCACCAGATTTCTGTCCTCCTCAAATCTGACAGTAGGTCAGGTAGAGTGTTCAAGAAGGCATAGAGAGTTAGGAAGATAGTCAACAAGCAGATAGGAGAGATGACATGTCATGGGAGCTTGAATAGATCTACTGCCATACTGCAGGAAGAGGATGATCTCTCCTCACCTTTGGCTGTCTCATTTACATTGAAAAGCCTGAAAAGAGGTTGGGAAACACTGAACTAGCTCTTCATTGAAAAGGAAAAGGCCCCTTCAAACTTTCAAGATAGGCAATGCATTATTTTAGAGGTAATTATTTTAGGGACTTCTAAAGCTCAACAAAGCCTATTGCCATACCACTGTGGCATCTGATCCTGTCAGATCGCAGAAGCTAAGCATGGTCGGGCCTGGTTAGTACCTGGATGGGAGACAACTGGGGAATACCAGGCTTGGGGGAAGGACCTGGCAACCCACTCCCAAAAAAACAGTCAGCCATTGAAAACCCCGTGAACAGGAGAGAAGCACTGACAATAGTGTTTTGCAATGAGTTGGATACCGACTCTATGGCACCTAACAACAACAACAACAAAGCTCAACAAAGCTCACAGAGAACAAAAAACATAAAGTGGGCCTCTCTGGACAATTCATAGATTTGGTAATGACCTCTTTCTTGCATCCAGCCATACCTAGACCTTTGAATTCCACTAGAAATATTGATAAAATCCACCTTAACCTCTCATCCTACTGGTGAAAAAAATAGAGTGAGCTTCTACTCTAAACGAAGCACCGTATTAGGCACTTTCACCTTCATCATCTCTTTTAATAATTTCAACAACCTTGAACAATAGGTACCATTACCTCATTTCATAGGAAGAAACTGCTTACATGAGTTGTGTAACCTGCTCAAGGCCATAGAACTAATTCGTGTCAGAGATGGTGAGCAAATCCAGGGATGTCTTTCTCCAAGATTTCCTTCCTTCCCTCCTTCCTTCCTTCCTTCCTTTTTCTTTCCTCACGATTACAACTTTAACGTTGTTGTTGTTGTTAGGTGCTGTCGAGTCGGTATCCGACTCATAGCGACCCTCTGTACAACAGGGGAAACACTATTGTCAGTGCTTCTCTGCTGTTCATAGGGTTTTCAATGGCAGATTGATTTTTGGGAGGGGGTTGCCAGGTCCTTCTCCCAAGCCTACAGCTTCTGGTGTTCCCAGGTGGTCTCCCATCCAGGTA
>VMDO01031998.1:0-19342 GCA_007922755.1 Pedetes capensis
GGCAGGGGTCCAGCGGGGGAGCTTCTTAAGGCTTGGGGCTGTCTTGACTCAGTTTTGTATGCCCACTGTGTAGTTAGGCCCCTCTCGCTGATTTGCTGACCTCATGACAGATGTTTGCAGAAGGGATGGATGGGTGGGTGGATGAATCACATGTATGCAAAGGCAAAATGCAAAACAGAGACAAATATATAATGTTTTTGCTGTGTTTTCTGGATGTCCTGGCATGCCAGCCTTAGAGAATCTTCAAGAATTCCAGCCATAACCGGGCACGGTGGCGCACACCTGTAATCCCAGCAGCTTGGGAGGCGGAGGCAGGAGGATTGCAAGTTCGAGACCAGAGGTAGTCTGCGTAACTTAGTGAGACCTTGTCTCAAAAAGTAAAAAAACATGGGCCAGGGTTGCAGCTCAGTGGTCCAGCACTTGCAGAGCATGCAAGCTCGAGGCCCTGGGTTCAACCCCCAGTACCATAAAAAAAAAAAAAAAAAAAAAAAAAAAAAAAGAAAAGAAAGAAAGACAGGTAGAAAAGAAAAGAAAAAAAAAAAGAATTTCAGCCATTATCAAATTTTCATGGGTGGAATAAGAACCAATGGTTGGGGCCAACTGTGAGTTTTCTCTTCAAAATAAAAAAGCATTTTCTAAGAACACAAACTTCCGAATGATGGACTATGAATGATCTGAGGTCATATATTTTCTCACGTGACAAGGGCCTGCAAATGGGTAGGACCTGTCTCGGCATATCGTGCCGAAGATTGAGCGGCCCTCAATGAGACAAGAGAATGTTTAAGATTTCCCCCAACCCTACCATGCAGTGGGAAAGGAGAGGGCAGGAAGGAGGTTAGCAAGGGAGAGAAGACAAGGAGTTTCGCCTTTGCAATGCTGCCCACAGCACTTTAAATTCTGACACACTACTCTCTAAGCCACGGTTTGCTTCTCTGAAAAAGATGGCCACAATCATGCCTATTTTACTGTACTGCTGGCTGTTTAAGTGCAATTTTTAAAATGAAAGCAATGTTGTTTTTAGGTGCCATCGAGTCGAGTCCGACTCATAGCGACACTTATAGGCTTTTCAATGGCTGATTGTTTCGGGATTGCCTTGGGAGTGGGTTGCCACATCCTTCTCCCATTTTTGTGGTGCTGGGAATCAAACTCGGGACCTCAGACACTGCAGAGTGGCGCTCTACCAACTGAGCTAAATCCTAGCCCAAAAGCAACGTACCAGATAGTAAATACTCTTGTGGCCTAGTGCTGTGCTGGGCAGTGCACAACAGCTGGTCCCCCTTCCTTCCCCCCAACCCCCTGATTTATAGTGTGTGTGGATTTCCACAGGGTAGGTATTCCAAGCTAACAATGGCTCAATAGCCTGCTTGTAAAACTGTTCATCTGTAGGCTCTTGTGAGTCAGTGGCAGGGCAGGGCGGCTCCGCAGTGCCCTGCCTTGTGACCCTCTGTGATACGGAAGCATGAAGGGCATTTCTGTTCATGAGCTCACGTCCCACAGCCTGAAAGAGGCCGACCCAGCATGGCGTAACCTCTGCCTCTCACGCTGGACGAGGAAGGAAGCGCGAGGGAGGGGGAGGACAGAGCTGGAGCGGTGCTCACCTGCAGGCTGACTGCATATGTGACAAACTGGCAGCAGGTGGCCGAGACAAAGATCCCCACTGAGCTCTGGAGCTGCACGGTTTTGCTCCTGGGAAAAAAAGGGGACTGAAAGATACAGTGAGTGAGTGGAAAACTTGGGACTGAAACGAACCAACCTAGCTGGCAGACATATTAAAGCAGATGGCTCTTTTGGGCGTGTGCTCCCCAATTTTTCAATGTTTAACACTTCCTTATGTGTTACTTGGGCTGGGATTTAGCTTAGTGGGTAGAGTGCTGCGCTGCAGTCTCTGAGGTCCCGAGTTCAATTCCCAGCACCGCAAAAATGGGAGAAGGACCTGGCAACCCACTCCCAAGGCAATCCCGAAACAGTCAGCCATTGAACACCCTATGAGGGTGGCTGAGTCAGATACCGACTCGACGGCACCTTTGTGTTACTCAGATGAAAGTGCTATATTCATGAGCATAATTACTCGACAGTCCTTTGTTAAATGAGTTTTGAATTCTAAAATCTTGTTCTTCCAAATTAGCCATTCAATACATGAGCATTTCTATTTGAATTTAATTCCATTACCTGACAAGTGTTAGTTCTTCATAATAGTGACAAAAAAGTGTGAGTAGATCATTAAGTTCAATGCACCACAAAAATTTCCGAATGATACTCTCTTCAGTTCCTCATGCGTTTGTATTAAGATATGGTTTAATCCCAAACCAGAAATCGAATGTTTCCACCTCCCCTCAAAGAATGACATTCTCTGGCCAGGTTGATGTGAAATTATATGAATAATTTCGGCCTTCCATCTATAAAATTAGACAGTTATGGTTAATGGGAGTATTGGACAGGTTAATTGCTTAATATAGCAAAAAAAAAAATTATGTGAAAAGCACCACTCACCTGGTTTCAACATTTCATTGCCAGTTGTTCTCAGTCTTTCATTAGTCACCCTAGCTTTATATGAAATAGGCATGTGTAATTATCAAGTCCCTTGGACTGATTTACTCAAAAGTTGCTTAAGAACAATTGTTTCTCCCAATTTCTAAGCACACACAAATCAGAGGATCACTGTGATTAATATTTTGGTTATCTCTATTTTGAGGTTAATTTATGAACCATAACTTTGGAAGGTAATGTTGTTGTTAGGTGCCATCGAGCTGTGTCTTACTCATAGTGACACTCAGAGGGTTTTTGAAGGCTGATTGTTTGAGAATTGTTTTCAGGAGTGGGCTGCCAGGTCCTTCTCTTGTTTTTGTGGTGCTGGGGACCGAATACAGGGCCTCAGAGACTGCAGAGTGGTGCTCTACCAACTGAGCTAACCCGTGGGTTTTAGAGTTAATTGTTGTTGTTGTTGTTTTTAGGTGCTGTTGAGTCGGTATCCAACTCATAGCGACCCTCTGTGCAACAGGAGAAACACTATTGTCAGTGCTTCTCTGGTGTTCGCAGGGTTTTCAATGGCAGATTGATTTTTGGGAGGAGGTTGCCAGGTCCTTCTCTCAAGCCTACAGCTTCTGGTGTTCCCAGGCGGTCTCTCATCCAGGTACTAACCAGGCCTGACCCTGCTTAGCTTCCGAGATCTGACGGGATCGGATGCCACAGGGCTATGGCTGCAGTCTTGGAGTTAATAGCTAATGTTAAATAGCAGAAGGAAATTAATTATACAGTGGTACTGCTGATGCCTTGGATATTCATTGTAGCTTATTGAAAAAAAAAACGTATACTTAAGTTTGATTGAGTTTTTTCTTCTCTGATATTCTCTGGGCCAAGGAAACAGTGGCATTTCCAAATGGAGATAGCCCCAAATTAAGCTCTATTCTCCAGGGCTTGGGCTTTGCTCTGATTCCTACTCTAAACCCTCAGAGCCACAGATTCTAGAGAGTGATTTTGAACACTTTATGCCATGCTTCTGAGGCTGTGATCAAAGGCCCACGTCTACCTCATTTTCACGTGAGGATGGTGATGGAAGTTGAGATAATTTCTGATCATAATGCCCAATTTAGGGGCTGGGATTTAGCTCAGTGGGTAGAGAGCTGTGCTGCAGTCTCTGAGGTCCCGAGTTCAATTCCCAGCACCGCACAAATGGGAGAAGGACCTGGCAACCCACTCCCAAGACAATCCCGAAACAGTCAGCCATTGAAAACCCTAGGAGGGTCGCTATGAGTCGGATACCGACTCGACGGCACCTAACAACAACAACAAATCCCAATTTAGTTCTTTTGACTTGAGATTGGTAAGAAAAATGAAAGAATTAGTTGACAAGAACCAAATTCTTGGATGAACTACACAGAGGTGTTTAAAAGCTAAATCATGTACAAATACTTGAAGAAAATGATACACAATTTATGACAAAATTGCCACACGAATCTTGTATTAACTAGAGAGTTCTCTTTGCTTGGGTGTTGCTGCAGCATTCAGATAAACCTGGCTGGGATTGGGGCCTTGTGAAGTTTCCCTTTTTCATCCTGTCCCTGTATTTTCAGTTTGCACTGGTGAATTTTGAGGTACCTGGCTGTCAAGGATCCCATCTTTTCCTGTAAACCACATGGCTTTGTTTTTGTTCTCACGCATTTTCCTAAGGCAATAGTTGTTGTCGGGTGCCATCGAATCTGGACCAACTCATAGCAACCTTATGTATAACAGAATGAAACATTGTGCCATGCACATGATCTTTTCTTTTTTACATTTGAGCCCATTGTTGCAGCCACTGTGTTTCTTCTTACTGTGAGTTGTACCGCACCAGCAAAAGGAGGTCCTAGGGGTTTTTCTCCATTGTTGTTGTTGTTAGTTGCAGTTGAGTCCAGTCTGACTCGGTGAACCTCATGGTTTTTTTATTTTTATTTTTGTTTTTTTATTTTTTTCTGTACTGGGGATTGAACCTAGGGTCTCACACTTGCATACTTTGCAAGTGCTGGACCACCGAGCTGCATCCCTGGCCCATTTTTTTTTACTTTTTGAGACAGGGACTCGCTAAATTACTCAGACTGTCTCTGGTCTCAAACTTGCGATCCTCCTGCCCTCTGCCTCCCCAGCCACTGGGATTGTAGGCGTGCACCACTGAGCCTGGCTTGCTGCTCCAGCTTTGAGGTGACCCACACCCAGGCACCTCTTGCTTGTTACTGGAGGTTGTTGTTGTTGTTAGGTGCTGAAGAGCTGGTGTCCGACTCATAGCAACCCTGCGTACAACAGACAAAACACTATTGTCAGTGCTTCTCTGCTGTTCATAGGGTTTTCAATGGTGGGTTGATTTTTGGGAGGGGGTTGCCGGGTCCTTCTCCTAAGCCTATAGCACCTGGTGTTCCCAGGCAGTCTCCCATCCAAGGACTAACCAGGCCCAACCCTGCTTATCTTCTGAGATCTGACGGGATCAGATACCACAGGGCTATGGCTGCCGTCTGTCACTGGAGGAGCGATATGAGCAAGAGCTGCCCAGCTGAGCGCCTCAGCACCCAGGGTGGAAATCAAAAGTCTTCCTCGCAGTGACTGACTGACTGTAGGTATTTTGTTTACTGCGCTGGACAACCCGAGCAGGCCATTACTCAAGGGGGATGACGGAACCCATGTGTGCTCGTCAATCCCGACCTCCGTCAAGAAGGACCTCTGAGAAGCTGATGCTCTGGGGAGGAGGTTGCTTAGAGCGGCACCGTGCCACACCCCAGCATTCCACGTCGCGTGGGCTTTGCATCTGCTTTACTGTGTCGGCCTGAGTGGCAGGCTGTCACTGCAAAGAACCCTGACAAAACTGCTTGGCTTAGCTCCACCTCATGGAGTCATCCCTTAGTTCCCCACAAGTAAGGGGGGTTGGGGAAGGTCACTGATTTGTAGCAGTTTGGACAGGAGGAAATTTCTGGAATTGGGTGCTGCTATTTGACCACTAGGAGCTGGGATTTAGCTCAGTTGGTAGAGCGCTGCGTTGTAGTCTCTGAGGTCCCGAGTTCAATTCCCAGCACTGCAAAAATGGGAGAAGGACCTGGCAACCCACTCCCAAGGCAATCCCGAAATAGTCAGCCATTGAAAACCCTATGAGGGTTGCTATGAGTCAGATACCGACTCAATGGCACCTAACAACAACAACATTTGACCACTGTTTGGTGCCAAAGGGGACATCAGATTCAAGGTTATTGAAGATTTTGGTGGTTGGATGAATAGTACTCCTGGTATGTGCTCGCTCCCTCCTTCCTTCCTCTCTCTCTCTGACTTTGGTCTGATTTCTTTGTGTGAAAGAAAACACTATTTTCTGCCTTGTTTTCTGTTAGGAAAGTCCAGCCTTTAAGATTCAGAAATCCTTTGTCCCAAGTATACAACATAACCAACCTAACTTCTGTTGCGCTATAGCTTACTTTGCATAAACTCCATTGACAAGTGGAGAGAGGTGAATTGTGCGTTGCTGCCTTGAACTCGAAAGCTTCCCGACAGTGATTTTGGACACCCACTGGCCTAAGCCTCTGAGGCTATAGTCAAAGGCTCACATCTCCGATCTAGATCACTTTCAAATCTCCTGAAGGATCCTGCAGTGTAATGTTAGGTCCCTGGGGCCCTGGCTGTCTCGCCATTTCCTGCCTCTGAGTATGGGTAATTCTTGCTGGTTTATAGCTGCTGTATGGATATCAAAACCTTAGCTGGGCTAGTTCTGCAAATGTAATTGAGGCTATGCAAATAAGATCGTAATTCCACTGTGTGTTGGTGCCACACTCGCCTCTCTTATCTGAATCGATGACAGCCAAAGGCATAACTCATTGTGCGTCAGGGTGAGGGGCCTCCTGGGGTTCCTGGTGCCTCCCTCTTGTGACTGAAGCACTCTGGATACGTGGTCTCTGCTGCCACAATGTTTCCAATTCCGATGCTGTGCCCTGTTGCTGGATAGGCAAAAGAGACAATATTTTAAAGAACATTTAGTGAGTTCTTCCCTCACGACTGCCGCAGGAATATAATGCCTGTGCCCACCTCACCCAAGCCCTCCTCCGCCCAGATGGCAGCTGGGAGAAGTTACCAGGGCTACAGCTCCTCAGGTCTCAAGCTGAATTGTTTAGGAACACAATCGCCTAGTGAATCAGGCTCTTCTCTTAAGAATCGACTTTCTAAATCCATTTATTTCCACATTTGCCTTATCTTCAGCAGGGCTGGAAGGTCTTGGCCTTGGTTGATAGAATGTTCTGTGGCTGGTTAAGAAAGCCATGATGTCTATCTGGGGGCAAGAAGGAAGGCGTACTGTGAGAGAAACTGAAGAAAGGGGTCTTTTCTTTTGTACCAGGAGAGAAGGGAGAAGAAGAGAGCCAAGCTAAGTGAATGGATGCGGCTCCCCAATGCTTTCCTTCCTTCAACTTTGTCCTAGAGCAGGGTGTCGCAAAACACCAAATGCAGCAGCAGCAGCAGCAGCAACAACAACAACAAAACTTTGCCATTCCTGGGCTAAAAGACCCCGAAAGCATCTCTAGCCTTATGTGTCATTCATTGTTATAATTCCAAGTTATTAATGTCTCCTACAGGAGCTTCATAAATATTTTCTGAAAATGACAACTCAAGGGTAAGTATTATATTTAAGAAGAAAGGAATTAGGGCCCCTTCACAATATCATAACCATGATATACATTTTGAGGGGGTTCCAAAATGCAGGAGCCAAGGACATTTCAGGTTCAGCCTCTTCTCTGTATGAGTACAGCTTCTACTTTGTTTATCCTGTAACCTATTGCCCTATTTTAAAGGAATTTAAGCCAGAAAATGGAGTTGTTGTTGTTGTTAAGTGCCGTACAGTCAGTATTTGACTCATAGTGATGCTGTGTACAACAGGTGAAACACTATTGTCAGTGCTTCTCCGATGTTCATAGAGTTTTCAATGGCTGATTGTTTTTTGGGAGTGGGTTGCCGGGTCCATCTCCCAAGCGTCCAGCACCTGGTGTCCTCAGGCGGTCTCCCATCCAAGTACTAACCCGGCCCGACCCTGCTTAGCTTCTGAGATCTGGCGGGATCGGATGTGACAGGGCTACGGCTGCAGGTTAGAAAATGGAGAGCGGCATCAACTTTGCAAGTGGTTGTTACAAGGGCCAGAGCAGGAAATAGAACTGAGCTTGCAACAAATGGCGAGGCTCTGTTCAGGGAAACTGAGGACAGGGAAGCGTGAGTTAAAGGAGCCGGACGGGAGACCATCTGTAGGGGGAGCTCGCCCAATCTCTGTGGCTAGGAGACCACGTGAGGAAGTGGAACTCTCTCGCCTGGTGAGAAAGAAGCTGGGGAGGCGGCCCCTGTGGACCATCCAGGCTGATGGGTGGGGACTGCCCGTCTTGAACTTTACACAGCTCTGAAGTTGTGGAAAGGAGAAGAGGAAGAAATCCCCCACTCTCCTGGTCTGGGAAAGCTGCTGGCTGCCAGGGCACGCCCTGCCCCAGATGAGTCAGACAAGATCGAGGGGCCCCACCCTGTTCACCTGCGGCAAAGCCAGACACAGACCCCCGGCGTTCCCGTTCCTGGCCTCATAAATCATCGGCTGGCCTGCTTGTCACCACTATCAGCAGAAACCAAATGCTTCTAAACCAAACTTGCCTTAAGCTCTCCCTTCCCCCAGGTCCCTGCACTTTGGCCCCTGGTTAGGCTGAGCCAGTCTTTGGCTGCGTATGGGCTTCTCATTGGGATGAGTCCTTGGATGTGAAATCCTTAGTGAAGAAGCATTTAAACAGACCCACCATGGTCCCTTCCAAAGTGCAGCCCATCTCTGCATGCCCACCAGCAGCAGGTGACAGCGTGTTGCCTCCGGTTCTTGCCAGCACCGGGTACCACCATCTTTTAACTGCTGCCATTTGGTTGTGGAAAAATGATATCTTATTGTTATTTGGATGTAAGTGTTTTGAGTTTGATCAGCTTTTCACATGATTAATGCCCACTTCTGTCGAGTCCTTATAAAGTGACTCCTTCAACCTCCTGCCCACTTAAAAACAGATCAAGCGCTTTCCCTACTTGCAAGAAAGTTTGCTGACACAGCCGGGCACAATGGCGCATGCCTGTAATCCCAGCTGCTCGGGAGGCAGAGGCAGGAGGATCGCAAGTTCGAGACCATAGGCAGTCTGTATAACTTAGTGAGATCCTGTCTCAAAAAGTAAAAAAAAAAAAAAAAAAAAAAAAAAATGGGCTGGGGGTGCAGCTCAGTGGTCCAGCACTTGCAGAGCATGCAGGTGCAAGGCCCTGGGTTCAACTCCCAGTACCTCAGGGAAAAAAAAAAAAAGAAAACAAAGAAAGTTTGCTAACATTGAGAACGCTTGGAGGAGCAGGTCTTCAACACAGGTCAAGAGGCCAAGATGGCCACCGACTCGTGCCCAGTGAGAAGCAACAGGTGCCTGGGGCAGCCGTATCCCTGTGGTGACATATTTATCAGCAGAAAACGTTTAAATGCCAACACTTAGAGAAACCACCATTTTCTACAGAAAATAAGCATGAGGTCAAGAAGAGGTGACCAGAGAGTTGATGTTAGGTGCTGAGGAGTCGGGTCCTACTCATAGGAACGCTGTGTACAACAGAACAAAACACTCCCGACACTGTGACATGCCTGGCACTATGTTAAGACTTCTCTGCTGTTCACAGGGTTTTTGATGGCTGATTGTTTTGGGAGTGGGCTGCCATTTATGTGGTGCTGGGGGTCGAACCCAGGGTCTCTGAGCACACAGAGAAGCACTTTACCAACTGAGCTAAGACCCAGCCCAAATTGTTGTTGTTGTGTTGTTAGATGCCATCGAGTGGGTGTCTTACTCATAGCAACCCTGTGTACAACAGACGAAACACTATTGTCAGTGCTTCTCTGTTCTTCATAGGGTTTTCAATGGCGGACTGATTTTTGGGAGTGGGTTGCCAGGTCCTTCTCCCAAGCCTACAGCACCTGGTGTTCCCAGGTGGTCTCCCATCCAGGGACTAACCAGGCCCGACCCTGCTTAGCTTCCGAGATCTGACGGGATCAGATGCCACAGGGCTACGGCTGCAGGCCTAGAACAGAGTTAGGAGAGAGAAAATAAACCCTACAGTAAATAAAGAGTTAGAAAACCGAAAGCCTGGAAGTAATAGACATTCAGATCATGTCAGATGAGGGAGAAGAAGAACTAACAGTGCATCTGGCAGAGAATATGAGGAAGAAAGAGAAACAAGAAAAGGAAATTGACACCTGCGCTAACCTTTCTGATGAGAAGAATTTTGTGTTTTCAGTTGCCTTGGCAGACATAAATAGAAAAATTACCAATCACAGATTATTCTCTGATGTTTGTCTCCAAAATCTGTTGAAACCTCCTTCAGGAGGACATCAGCAAATTCTCTGTTATGGACACTCAGAAGCCTCTGACAGCCATTGATGGCCTAAGAGCCATTGATTGCCTTTTCTCTGTCATTTAGCCTGGGCTGCACTTTGAGAGCAGAATTGCAGGCTGGGACGGCTCTGGGATTTGCCAGTGGTTTGTCTTGGGATATCAGGAAGTGTATTAACAAAAAGAAAAATAAATGCTGGGTGGATGTTCAAGGATAGAAAGAGGGAGGAGGTAAAGGTTGAAGTTTGACACCAGGGAAATAAAATGCTTGATGGTTTTCAGGTTGGCCTCCAGGCATGCATTATGCAATATTTTAAAGACTGTCAGAATACTTCTAAATATATATTTCAGAGCTTTAGAACCAACAGATTGCATGTGAACAATTCATTTTCTTTTTTATTTTTTTTTCTTTTTTTTGGGGGGGCAGACAGGTCTTGCTATGTAGCCCAGGATGGATTCGAACTCATGTCAAACCTCTGCCCTAGCCACCCCAGTGCTGGGGTTAAAGGTGCATATCATCATACCTGACTATTTCATTTTCTTTTAAAAAATTGGCAATTGATATTTTATTGAATGAGGAATGAAGACTATAAGCTGTAAATTTTGTCTTCCATTGATTTTATGCTTGGCCATTATTTTTATGGCTTAATGTAGGAGTTATATTTTTGGAAATAGTTTCCAGAGAATTTGGAAGTTTGGGTGCTACATGGAAAGAAATATTTAAGGATATATCATTCTTCAGATAGAAACAGCTTGTTTTCTCAAATGTAATTTATTTATTGGTTAAATTTCTCTTTTTTTTGCTCTCAAGATGATGTCTGTTAACCTAAATATAAAATATGTTTATTAAATGAAAAATATTTCTCAGCCACTTTTAAACAGTAATGTTTTATCTGGATGGATGTTCGTTTATACATCATGTTAATTATTCAAACTGTTACTTAATCTCACCCTGGAAGAAAAAATAAACCTTAATATTGAAACTAAGCAGACTGAAAGAAAAGGGAGGGATTTGCCTGTTGTCGTGTGTGGTAATTTTTTTTTTTTTGTCAATTTTCCCTTCATTTTTTAAAGTTTCCTGATTTGTGAGGCTTTTTCATTTTTCTTATTATATATAACACATTCTTATATAATTCTCTTTTACTTTGTAGTGTTTGCTTTGTGCTTACAAACTTTTCATTGGGATAAAATTATACAAATATTCAGTTTCCCCCTTCTATTATCTTAATGCTTTGCCTTTTAGTTTTGTTCCACGTAGATATTACTTTTTCAACATGCCAGTGTTCTCCACCCACACAGCAAATGATAGAGGTCTTTCCTTCCACTCATTGGCAGCACCTACCTTATTGTATGTTGTACATACAGTACTGTTTGTATATATATACACTACATTTGTACATACAAACATAGTGGCCTCTGTTGTTAGGCGCAGTTGGAGTCGGTGTCCGACTCATAGTGACCCTATGTACAACAGGCGAAGCACTATTGTCAGTGCTTCTCTGCGATTCATAGGGTTTTCAATGGTGGATTGATTTTTGGGAGTGGGATGCCAGGTCCTTCTCCCAAGTAGTTGCCTCTAGTCTGGCTCTATCACCAGTGTTCTGCATCATCATTGCACCATTTTAATTATTGTTTCAAATTTTGCTATGTATTCCTTAGAATTTTTCTCATTATTTGAAAATTTGCCCTTCCCTATAAATTTTGAAATAACTTTGTTAAGTTCTAAAGGAATCGCTTTAGAAATTTGATTGTAGTCATACTTTACCCAAATATTAACTCAGGGAGAATGTATATCTTTACAATATGAACTACTTCTACTCGTAAACAAGTTATCACCCTATATGATACCCAGTCATATTGACCATGTGCTTCAGATTGTTCCTTCAACTTCCGTATGACCTTGGAGTGGGGCATGTGTAGAAAATATTCAGACATGGCAGCAGAGTTGAGAAGGACTTGCAGATTTTGCCATCGGAAGGCAGTTCCAGGATGATTTAGAATAGTGATGATCTTTCCACGTGCACACACTTTACATTTTGACATATATTTTCAGTTGCATATGAACAGTTCTTGGGCACCCTGCACACCAGACCTAGCAGAACTGTTGGCGCAGACTAGGTCCGTGTGTTGACCACATCCAGAAACATTTTCTACCATCCATCATGGGGAGTCCCGCCTGGAGATCTTTCAGAGAGGCAGTGGCTCAGGGTCAATCTGAGAGAGAGGCGGGCTTTTCCTAACACAGAAGGGGAAGGGGACAGAAACTGAATGCACAGCAAAGTGGGAGACAGTGGGGTATTTTCCCAGCTGCAGAAGGCTTGGTTGCCCTTGAAATATAGATTTGTAATTCTGTTCAAGTGTCGTGAGTCGCAGGAACAGCAGACATGTGCATATTAAAATGTCAGAGTGAATTTCCATTTCAAATTCAATTATACATTGGATTACCCACCGTCTTTAAATATTTCCACAATTTCACTGCACTTCCAGTGCCTTCATTCCCAATTCCCTACCTATAATTCTGTTTCATACACAAACAGATTAAAATATGTGCTCTATCTTAGAAAAAAAATTGGCTTAGAAAAGGGTGAGTGGATAATTTTTCTTGTCAAGCTGCTCCTGAATTTTTGTTGGATTACTCTCGTGCATTGGTTCCAGCCATTTACCAGTATATTCACATTGCAAAATCCAGTAGCATTAAATGGGGAATTCACTTGAACATTCCTTATAAATTAGACATTTTTTCTGTCTTCTTTTAGTGTGTGATGACATAACAGTTCATCTGCTCTTAGGAGGTTATTATGTCCAAGCCAAATATCTTGGGATGGGGGGAATAAAAGCTCACACAAACCCCACTTGAAGGGGTTTCCAAACTTTCCTGAACCACAATTCTTATTTCCTGCCAATAGTTTTCTTTGCCAAAATAAACTCTGATTATGGCAGTAAATTTGGATAACTTATGTTACATTTTTTGGAGGAGATGCAAGTCACAAAAAAATATCATTTACAAAATCGAGAATGACTTGGAAGCCACAATATTAAAAAAAATCAGGAATCCTACAAATATCATTTTTCATATCACTTGAGTATAATTGGATCTTGAAAGGTTAGTTTCTGCATATTTTACTCCTATAAGGTTCATCAGTTTGCACCATTAAATAATTTAATCATTACCGTATTAGAAAGATGTTTTAAAAATAAGAAAGCAGAAAGGAATTATTTTCAAATATTGTGCATCATTAATATCAGATCACCTAGGCAACTGGTCTGATATTAATGCCTGCACTTTGGGGTGTGTATTTTCTTCTCTTTGAAGAAGTTTTAAATAATATCGTTCCTCCTTAAAACAATTACAATTGGGTCTTTAAAGATTATTGACAAGTTTTTTATTAGAAAAATTTCAAGCTTTGAGAAGATAAGAAAATTGTAGTAAATTTTCATGAGCACATGTATTGGCTCCTTATAGCTGCTGTAACAAATACGACAAATGGGTGGCTTGAAATAACAAAACTGTTTACACATTTCTGAGGTCAGAAGTCCAACATTAGTATACAATAGCTGAAATCAGGATATTGTTAGGACTGGGTCACTCTTGAGACTTCAGAGAAGATTCGTTCCTGCCTTTTCCAGTTTCCGGTGGCTGCTGGTGTTCCGTGTCTTGTGGCCATACCATTCCAAGTTCCACAGCCAGAAACTTCAAATGCCTCTCTTCTCTCCCTTCCCATCTCTTTCTCTTTTGCATGCATCAAATATCCCTCTGCCTCCTTTTTGTAAGGACACATGTGGTTATACTTAGGGCTTATCTGAGTAATCCAGTAAAATCTTCCCCTGTCAAGACCCTAAATGTTACCACATCACCAAAGACTTCTTTTTGGGGGGCACCTATACTAACATTCACAGGTATGAGGGACTGGGATTTGAGTACATTGTGGAGAGCCAACCATTTTTCAACCGACCACAATACTATTGCCTAGATTTAATTTTTAAGCCATTGACGTCACTGTATACATTGAGTTATTAATAACATGACATTTGGTCCCGCATATTTGAGGTTGCACTGCATCGAAACAACAACATACATTGAGCTGTCAGAATTCTAAGACATCAAACAGAATTAACACTAATTCTTTATGGTATCTGATAGCCAATCCCATATCATTTTTTTTTCTAATTTGCCCTTGAAATGTCTTTTACCGGTTTACAATCAAGTTTCTCACAGTTTCTCTGGAGTGCATCCTTCTACTCTTCTTTCCCCCTTGACATGTGCTGAAGTCAACTGGAAGAGGCCGGTTTTCCTCCTCCTGGATTTGGGTGACTGATTCCTGATAGAGTGTTTAAGTTGCTTCTTGAATCACTGTATTTCCTATTAATGAGAATGTAGATCTAAAAGTCTAATTGCATCCCAACTGCACATTTTTGGGAAGAGTGTTTCATAGAAGCTGCAATGTGCTCCACACTGCATCCTATTGGAGGCAGACGATGATGCTGGTCTGCACATGAATGATGCGAAGATTGATCATTGTGTATATGGCTTCGTTTAAATTGTCTTCAACTACATCTCGATGTCCTCTTCCCTGTGTGAGTCTAATGAATGGCATCATCCTTGTCATTGTCTGATGAAAGGATGATCATCCACGTGACTTTACAAAACAAGTTCTGATCATAAAATTGATTACTAATAGTTGCAAACATTCAGAGAAAGGATGTGAAGAGGTCACTGAAGGTCTCATGTAATCCACCATTCACATTGTCACGCCTTTGCATTAGCCATGTGCGTGTGTACACCCGTGTATCCCATAAAGTGTGTGGTTATATTATTAAAAAAATTGTTAACTGAGGCCGAGTGCATGCCTGCAATCCCAGTCTCAGGAGATGGAGGCAGGAGGATCACAAATTCGAGACCAGAGGCAGTCTGTGTAACTTAGGGAGACCCTACCTCAAAAAAGTAAAAAAAATGGGCTGAGGGTGCAGCTCAGTGGTCCAGCACTTGCAAAGCATGTGAACATGAGGCCCTGGGTTCAACCCCCAGTACTGACAAAAAAAAAAAATTGTAACTGCATGTTAACCATACCTTAGAGCTTAGTTCTTAAAAATTGTTGACATCTAGCTTGTAAGTGATTTGTTGTTCTTCTTGTTAGGTGCCGTCAAGTCGGTATCCAACTCATAGCAACCCTCTGTACAACAGCGGAAACACTATTGTCAGTGCTCTGCTGTTCATAGGGTTTTCAATGGCAGATTGATTTTTGGGAGGGGGTTGCCAGGTCCTTCTCCCAAGCCTACAGCACCTGGTGTTCCCAGGTGGTCTCCCATCCAGGTACTAACCAGGCTTGACCCTGCTTAGCTTCCGAGATCTGACAGGATTGGATTCCACAGGGCTACAGCTGCAGACTTATAAGTGATGGTTGATCCTTATGAAGAAGCACATTTTTTGATTCATATAGGGTTTATTAATGTCAAAAATCACTTAGCTTCCTTCTGGACTCAAGAACACTTTTGGGCTTCCTCACTTTGAGGAAAGTGCAAAGTTGAAGGGGAGTGTGATCCTAGTAATGCAAAGAACTAAAACCACGGAAGCAGAGGCCAATTGTGCAAGGAGAAGATTGGAGACAAGACGGAATGAATGGTGCGCATAGAAGGGATGTTTAAGATGGAGAAAGAAGCATGAAAAATAATCTGTCAAACTTTAAATGGGAAGGTGGACAAAAAGGACTTTTGGTCGACAAAATGAAACAAAAATCCAGTGCATGATGGCAGACTTTTTTGTTTTCTCTTTATTATGGTTTCATTGTGGGGAAGTCTGAAAAGAAGACAGAGGAGTGTACTGAACCCCAGCATACCCAACCCCCCAACTCAGCAATCGTCAACTCTTGAACCATTGGGCTTCACGTGCAGCTGCCCTCCATATCCATGGAGATTACCTTCACTAGGGAATATGGACAACAACAAAAGCCTAGACAGATTCAGTAGAGATGCATTTAGTGTTCCTCAACTATTTTCAGTCTGCTGTTGGTGAATCCACAGAAATGTGTGTGTGTGTGTGGGGAACAGACACAGTGGCCAACTGCATATTTCCATCCACCACACACTCACCCCATGTCTCTTAGAAGCCAATCCCGATTATTAGGGATTGCCTCATCAGTAAATATTCAAAATGTTTCTCTAAAAGGTTTAGATGAGGATCCAAAAAACAAAATAAAAATATAATTATTTGACTAAAGCAAACAATAAAAGTTTCTTAATGTCATCAAATATCTAAAGTGTTTGTTCTCATTTTTCTTATATATGCCAATTTTTAGAGTGTTTTTTTTTTTTTTTTTTTTTGCGGTACTGGGGGTTGAACCCAGGGCCTCACCCTTGCGTGCTCTGCAAGTGCTGGACCACTGAGCTGCACCCCCAGCCCATTTTTTTACTTTTTCTTTTTTTTTTGAGACAGGGTCTCAGTAAGTTACGCAGACTGCCTCTGGTCTTGAACTTGCGATCCTCCTGCCTCCGCCTCCTGAGCTACTGGGATTACAGGTGTGCACCACCATGCTGGCTGCCAATTTTTATAGTTTTATGGAAAAAAATTAAATTGGGGTCCAAATCAAGTCTATGCATTGCTGTTTGTTGATGTCTTAAGATTTCTTTCTCTCCTTTTGAATTGAAATGCAGTGGAATGCACAAGTCTTAAATATGTGATTTGATGAGCTTTGACAATTATATTCCCCTTTCTAACCAACACTCAATCAGGATGTAGAACTTCCCCTCACCCCCAATGTCCCTGCCTTCCTCCTTCCCACCAGGCTCTGTCCTTTGTAGACAACCATAGAAGAAAATGGGAAAGGGACATGTTGGCTTGCTGAAAAAGTAAGGCTGGAAAAACATCGTAAATATCTATTTTAAAAAGACCTCAACTCCTGCCTCACAGACTTTCTTGGTGTGGGGTTTGCAAGGTATATTATTTCCAGCATTTCCCTCGTAGCTCATGTCTTTGTATTATAGTGTGCATATTTTGCCGTCAGCAAATAATTGGTTCTTGCTCCCTTCCTTTCACTCCAGTCGAGAATCTTTAACTTGCAACTGTGGTGTTTAGTTCATTTTACATTTATTGCACCTATTAATATACTTAGTTTTGTGTATGTTGTAATTTACTATCTAATTTTCCTGAGTTTTCGGTTTTATTGTTTCCTATTCTTGCCTGCTTTTGTTAATTGTGTATATTTTTTAGCAGTAATTGTCAATCCTATTGATTTTTTTTATAGTACTGGAGGGTTTGAACCCAAGGCTTCATACGTGCAAGGCAGGTGCCCTACCACTGAGCTGTACTCTAGATTCCCCACAACCCCTAATTTTTACTTTCTATTTTGAGACATAGTCTAACTAAGTTCTGCAGGCTGCCTCTGACCTCAAACTTGGGATATTCCTGCCTCAGCCATCCTAGTTGCTGGGACCACAAGCACGTGACATGGTACCTGGGATATCTATTGATTTTTAAGAGTTATCTCTATATGTTAATTTTATAGTTGCTTTGAGGATTATAATATTCATATTTAACATAGTCCACTTAGAGTTTGGGGCTGGGATTTAGCTCAGTTGGTAGAGCACTGCTCTGCAGTCTCCAAAGCCCCAGGTTCAATTCCCAGCACTGCAAAAATAGGAGAAGGATGTGGCAACCCATTCCCAAGGCAATCTCGAAATAATCAGCCATTGAAAACCCTATGAGGGTCAGTACGAGTCATATACGACTTGATGGCACCAAACAACAACAATAAACTTGGAATTAATATCATCGCATTTCAAAAAACTGTAAAATCTTCACAACCATAGAATATATTTTTATTTTTTGGTGTTCTTCATTCTGCAGTTTCCTCTTAGCCTGAAGGACTTTCTGTGGCAGTTCAGATATGTCAGCGATAAGTTCAGCCAGATGGTACTTATCTGACAATCCTTTGCTACCCTCATTTGTGGATTGTTTTCTTCTCCATACAGGATTTTAGGCGGATGGTTCCCCTCAGCACTGTAGAGATGTTTTTCTATTATTCTCTGGCTTTCCCTTTTTGTTTCTTTGTTTGTTTGAAGGAAGGGCCGCCATTTGTCTTGTTGCCAAGCTGTGCTAGTTTACTCAAGCTCCCCAGACAAGATGGCAGGGCCTGGATGACTTAGACCACAGAAGTGTTATCTCCTCCCAGTGCTGCAGGCTGCACGGTTGACACCAGGGTGTCACTGGCTGGGTTTCTCCTGAGGAGCCCCCCTGAGGCTTGCAGGTGTCCCCATAGGGTCTTTCCTCTATGTGGGCACATAACCAATGTCTTTTCATGTGCCCAAATCTCCTCTTTTCCTGAGAATCCTGTTCAGACTGACTTTGACTCACCTCACCTGGCTTCCTTCTAACTCACTCGCCTCTTCCGAGGCTCTGTCTCCAAGTGTAGTCACATTCTGCGGCACTGGGGCTTAGGACTCGCATGTAAGAATTTTTAAGGACACAAACCAGCCCATAACACACACCTGAGCATATCTAGTCATGAGTCTTTCTGTTGTTTACCCTTGACATGGTTTAAAAGGCAGAAAAATCATGCCAATAAGAAATGCTCATAAAACTTTCATGGGAATCAGGCATGCAAATGCACTTTGGCTTATGCAATGTTAACACAAACGGATTAAGGGTGAATAATGATTTGCCTCCAATCGGTTTATTTAAATAACAACAAATACCACAGTAATTCAGATTTCTTTTTACCTTCTTATTCTCTCTCCTGTCTCATACTTATATGTAGATCACACATCAGAGTAAATTCCCTCCTTTTCTGTGAGGTGTTTTGATGATGAACATAAACAACGCTCATGTGAGCTCAGTTATTAATATGCAATGCTTTTCTTATGATTATGATCATGCTTAGCAATGGTGTCAAAGACAAGTGAGTCTCTAAGTGTCCAAGAGTGTGACTGTGTGCATTCCAGAGGCTTGTGGTTTTACAGAAGCAGATGCTGTGTTAAGATGTTGTTCTTCCGTACACTGAAAAGACAAGTGATAAGAAAGGAACACCAGAAGTTTGTTCTCTGTGTGATATACTAGGAAACATTCAACTGGGTTCATATTCTCTTTAAAATCCAATGATCCTTCTTGTTGTTAGGTGCTGTCGAGCCGGTATCCGACTCATAGAGACCCTATGTACAACAGGTGAAACACTATGGTCAGTGCTTCTCTGCTATTCATAGGGTTGTCAATGGCTGATTATTTTTTTGGGAGTGGGTTGCCAGATCCTTCTCCCAAGCCTACAGCACCTGATATTCCCAGGAGGTCTCCCACCCAAAGACTGACCTGGTCCGACCCTGCTTAGCTTCCGAGAGATCTGACGGGATTGGATACCACAGTGGACTGCCGCAGACAAGCAATGGTCTTGGAAGAGTTAATCCTACTATTTATTTACTTCTTAAAATAGCTACTCTAAAATGACTGCTTTTCCCCAAAATATAACACTGAGCACAAAAGGCAATCGGTTGAC